>VZSE01014408.1:1725-34198 GCA_013398275.1 Promerops cafer | reverse complement strand
CTTTCCATGGGGAAATTCCTGCCCANGCCGCATCCACCCGGCTTTTACGTCCTTCCAGGGCTGGTGACTCCAGCACTGCCCTGGGCCGCTGTGCCAGGGCTGGACAACCCCTTGGGCACAACTTGAGGCCATTTCTCCTCATCCTGTCCCTTGTTCCTTGGGTACAGAGCCCACCTGGCTGCACCCTCCTGGCAGGGAGTTGTGCAGAGCCACAAGGTCCCCCCTGAACCTCCTTTTCTCCAGGCTGAGCCCCTTCCCAGCTCCCTCAGGAACTCTCCAGCCCCTTTCCAGCTTCATTCTGTTCCCTGGACACGCTCCAGCCCCTCCAGGTCCTTCCAGAGCTGAGGGGTCCAGAACTGGACACAGCCCTTGAGGTGCTCCAGCAGAGCCAGCACAGTCAGGACAATCCCTTCCCTGCTCCTGCTCCCACACAATTCCCGATCCAATCCAGGTGCCTCTGGCCTCTTTCCCACCTGGGCTCATGTCCAGCCACCGTCCCCAGCACCCCGAGGACAAAATGGGGAAAAAAATGTGTCCACCTGCACACAAGGAGAGGGATCAGATGAATCCCATCTCCTGAAATCCCTTCTGATAAATCCTTCCAGACATGTGGTGCCCAGCAGGCTCCTCATGATGTCCTCCAGAGCAGCAAAGCCCCTTCAAAATCAAATTCCTGCTCACAAAAATTCTGGGAAGTCCTAATGAAAGCGCAGAAGGATCGATAAACCATCTCTGTTTTTATAGGAGAGCCTTTTATGAACTCATCCATGACCCTCCAGCCTGGGAAGAGCGCACAGGTCTGAGCCTGTGGCAGATAATAAAAATAAATGGATTTATTTAACTCCAAAGCTCCACATTTTCCCACATTCATTCCCAGAGCTGTAAACTTTTAGGGACCACACTGGAAATTTATGGCTGTAGGACACCCTGGATGAGGAGATCAGGTTTGCTTCAAAAACCTTTCAAAATGTTAAAACCTTTTGAAATCCCATCACAGAGGGCATTTCTCCATGGAGGAGATGTCTGTGGACATTCACCGAGGACTTGGGAATTCTCCAGCCAGGAAATAAGATGGAAAATCAGAATTATTAAGGCTGGAAAAGCCCTTGGAGATCATTGAGCCAAGGTGTTATCCCAGCACTGCCAAGGCCACCACAGACCCACATCCCAAAATTTATTCCATTCTCCCACTTGCTGGGAGCTTTTCCCAGGATACAGAGAGAAAAAAACGGATGGAAAAGAACTCCTCCAATATCATGGAAAATCCAACATTTTAGGATTTTAGAATTCCCAACCAACCCCAGATGATTCCACGTAGTGACCACATGTGCCAGACCCCCATCCCTAAATTTATTCCATTCTCCCACTTGCTGGGAGCTTTTCCCAGAATACAAAGAAAAAAAAAGGATGGGAAAAAAAATCCCCTTCTGCCAATTCCATGGAAAAGCAAACATTTTAGGATCTTAGCATTCCAAACCAGTGCCAGATGATTCCAGGCAATGGAATCAACATGTGCCAAACCCACATCCCAAAATTTATTCAATTCTCTTTCCTGGGAGCCCTTCCCAGGATACAGAGAGGAAAGAAAGAATGAGGAAAAAAAAAAAATCCTTGTGCCAGTTTCATGGAAAATCCAACATTTTAGGATATTAGAATTCCCAACCAATCCCAGAAGATTCCAGGCAGAGACCACGAGTCCAGATGTGCCATTGCTCACCCTCCTGCCAGGAGTGACCTGCTGGGAATTTTATCCTCTGGGATAAAATTCCAGAGCCATTCCCATGCTCTGGTGCTCAGCAGATCATGGGGTCCCTGCTCACATCGCAGTTGATGGAATCTGGGGACATTCCAGAGATGCTGATGTCCAACCAGCCTCAATTTTATCCTTATTCCTCTAAACCTCAAGGGAAATTCCTAAAGAAACCTTTGTGATAAAGAACAGGAAAGCAGAAGGAAGGCAGGTGTAGAGAACAAAATCCTAGAATTTTTATTTAACTAGAAAAGCAACAAAAGTTCATTAATTTCCCAATCTGACCTTCCTCCTTCTATTTTTATTCCTTAATTTTCTCTTAGCAGCCACGCCTACAGTTCACACACAGTTTTTAAAGGGATAATCCAAAGGTACTTCCAGCAATCCTGGCCTTAAAAGGGATTTCCCTGGAGTGCTTTTTGTTCAGGAAGAGCTTTTGTGCTGCTGTTGGCATTATTTTCTATTTCAACTGACAGGGAACCCCACCCCTCGGAAAAATTAACTCTGAGGATGAGGTTTCCACTTCCCAGAAGGTGAAAGTCACACAGGCAGAGTCAAATGGAATTTAAAATGTGCTGATGTTACAATGGGAACGAAGGAGGGATCCGATAAAAGATGGGAGTGGGAGAAGTTCCTCAAGAGGGACCCAATGGAACAGGATGTCCAGGAATGGGATGGAGTCCCCATTCCTGGAGGGATTTAAAGCCCCGTGGATGTGGCACTTGGGGACATGGGGCAGTGGTGGCCTTGGCAGTGCTGGGGGATGGTTGGACTCGATGGTCTCGGAGGACTTTTCCAACCTCAGCAATTCTGTGGTTCCATGATTTTCACACCCTTCCCAACTCTGTCAATGCTCTTGACTTTAAGCCCTGGAAAACATTTCTGTGGCTCTCCCTGTGTGCCAGTCTGATGTGCAGGTGTCCCTCAAGGATGTTATCCAGCATTTTCCTCTCTTACTGGATGGAGGAGCCACCTTGGAATCAGAGAATCATGGAATGGTTGGGGTGGAAGGGACCTTAAATCCCATCCCATTCCCATCCTCTCCATGGAGAGGGACACCTCCCACTGTCCCAGGCTGCTCCAAGCCCCAATGTCCATCCTGGCCTTGGGCACTGCCAGGGATCCAGGGGCAGCCACAGCTGCTCTGGGAATTCCAGCCCAGCCAGGAATTCCCAATTCCCAATCTCCCATCCATCCCTGCCCTCTGGCAGTGGGAGCCATTCCCTGGGTCCTGTCCCTCCATCCCTTGTCCCCAGTCCCTCTCCAGCTCTCCTGGAGCCCCTTCAGGCCCTGCAAGGGGCTCTGAGCTCTCCCTGGAGCCTTCTCCTCTCCAGGGGAACATTCCCAGCTCTGCCAGCCTGGCTTCAGAGCAGCTCCAGCCCTGGGAGCAGCTCTGTGGCCTCCTCCAACACATCCACACCTTCCTTGTCCCAAGTCCCTCTCCTCCTTTGAAGTCAGGTGTGGGTGGCCAGCAGCCACAAAAATAGGAAAACATCCAGAAAAAAAAACGTGGAGATGCTTCATTCATGGAACAAAGGCACACTCGGACAAAGACACTGAAATTTAGAGAAATTTCAAGGGAAAAAATTTCCTCGGAGCCCTGCTGGTGCTTTGAGGGAACCGAACATTTATTTCTGGGTCAGATTGGGGGATTATTGCTGAATCCTGGGATTTGGGGTGCACCTGACACAAGATGGGAACTCCATTTACCAAATGCTTCTCCTGCCTGGCTGGGAAGTTTCTATTTCCAGCAAATTCTCTTCTCTCCTCAGCTGCTGTGTGAAAATCCTGACCCACAACAGCAAAATGAGCCAAAGTGAGAGAGAAATGAGGCAAAATGCTGAGAAATAAACACACAAAGTCAACCCAAACTCTGCTTTTGTCTCATATTTCTCTCCTCAACTCAGCATCACTTCCAGCAAAGATAAATTCAAGACTGGAATGGAGATTTTTTCCTTCTAAAGGAGAGGTTTTAGCATCACTTCCAGCAAAGATAAATTCAAGACTGGAATGGAGATTTTTTCCTTCTAAAGGAGAGGTTTTCCCATTTAACAGAAATAATAAGGGGGAAATAATAAAACTGGGGCTAGGAAGGAGCTGAGCTTCATTTGTTTAATGGGTTCCTCTCTTTGTGGTCCCTTCTCAGCATTAACAGTGCCACAGAGCAGAGAGGGAAAAGGAAAAAAGAAACACCTCGAGTGTTTTAATGAGACTTTGTTCAACACCTTGCAGCTCCCAGGCATCGTTTTCTATAAATAAAAATGTGAGGGGATATTATTATTATTATTTTTATTATGATGCCATGACTCGCGGAATTTGTGTCTGCAGGGATTTATGGATGTGGCTTTTCCCCAGGGCTGGCTGGTGCTGTCTGCTGGGTCAATTAAAACACTGAGGTTTCTTTTCACACCAAGTTCTTCCTCTCCTTTTCCATATTCCAAGCTGTTTTCCACTCCCAATTCCCCTTCTCCACCTCATCCCCGAGTAGATCCCAGCAAATTAATGTTCCTGAGCCAAGGAACGACATCAAAACCTCAGAGCCAAATGTTAGAAATTCAAATTCAAACATTATATTCCAAATAAATCCATGCCCATCTCCTGATCCAATCCAGGCTGATCCAATGCTCCCTCCCTGACCCCCAGGACAGAAACAGCTCCTAATTCCTCACCCTGCTGGAGAGCAGGAGATGTTGGGGAAGAAGAAGTGAGCAGGGGTTGTGGTTCCCATGAAATATTCCCACATTAGCTCTTTATCCATCAGTTTTTCCCGAGTCTGATTAATCCCGGGTTATTCTTCCCAAGTTCCTATAGCTTGGAGTTTATGTTTCACTGCCATTCCCGGATTATTTTGTGGAAAACGAGGTTCAGATGAAGTGTTTGGTTCAGGGAGGTGAATCCTCTCTGATGTTGCCAATCCAGCTCTGTATCCAAACCAACTTCCTGTGTCCCAGGGATTTTCCAGAAGGGAATAAATGAGCAGGGAAAGATTCCCTCCTGCTGTAAGCAATTGTTGGGCAAGCCCTTCTCTTTTATTTTCACCTCAGAAAAACACTTTTCCTGATATTTCCTGGAACTGAAGCACAGGCATCAATCTAAAGCTCCCCACCAGGGAGGACATCGCCAGCCTTAATTTCAGGAGCAGCTTCAGATAAGGAAGAAGGAAGAGGTGGAGGAGGCAATGGGGGAACTCCAGGAGCTCGGGATGCATCCAAGGCCTTTGGTGATCAATTCACAGAACCATGGAATATCCTGAGTTGGAAGGGTCCCACAAGGATTATGGAGTCCAGCTCCTGGCCCTGCACAGACCCCCAACAATCCCCCCTGGGCATCCCTGGCAGCGCTGTCCAAAGGCTCCTGGAGCTCTGGCAGCCTCAGGGCCGTGCCCATTCCCTGGGGAGCCTGGGCAGTGCCAGCACCCTCTGGGGATGAACCTTTCCTGATCTCCAACCTGAGCCTCCCCTGGCCCAGCTCCAGCCGTTCCCTGGCTCCTGTCCCTGGTCACAGGGACCATCAATCAGAGCTGCTCCTCAGAAGGATGTTGAAGACCACAGTGAGGTCCCCCCTCAGTCCCCTTCAGGCTGAACAAACCAATTTCTCTCCACTTTGCATGGAAAAGCTGCTGCATCTCCCCAGTACAAAAAAGCACCAAATCACCCTTGTTCCACCTCAGGGCTTTGATCTCAGCACAAGAACTCTGGAAGTCTTGGAAAACAACACTAATTAATCCCAAAACTGATTAGAAATTACCCGAAATCCCAGAATGAGAGAATCATCAAGGCTGAAAGAGACCTTCAAGATTCAGTCCAACCAGGACCATTTGGAAACAGAGGAAACTCCCACTGTTAAATATTGAATGTTGAATGTTGAACATTGAACATTGAATGCTGAACACTGAATGTTGAACACTGAATGTTGAACATTGAATGTTGAACGTTGAACATTGAACGTTGAACGTTGAACACTGAATGTTGAACATTGAATGTTGAACATTGAATGTTGAACGTTGAACACTGAATGTTGAACATTGAATGTTGAACATTGAACGTTGAACGTTGAACACTGAATGTTGAACATTGAATGTTGAACGTTGAACATTGAACATTGAATGTTGAACGTTGAACATTGAACATTGAACGTTGAACACTGAATGTTGAACATTGAATGTTGAACGTTGAACATTGAACGTTGAACGTTGAACACTGAATGTTGAACATTGAATGTTGAACATTGAATGTTGAACGTTGAACACTGAATGTTGAACATTGAATGTTGAACATTGAACGTTGAACACTGAACATCGAACACTGAACATTGAATGTTGCTGTCCCACTAGATTAGGACTGGAATAATCTTCCAGGAGAAATGCCCATGGTCTTCCAAATGAACTCACCTCTTACGATGATGTTGGTGGACTTCTTCGCGGGATTGCCGACGTTGTTGTTGGCGATGCAACTGTAGGTGCCGGAATCCTCGGAGGTGATGGCGGGAATGGTCAGAGTGCCCCCGTTCAGGACGGTCTTGTCGGGCAGGACCCCCGCAGACCTCACCCACGTCAGGCTGGGTGCTGGCTCCCCCCCGGTGGTCACACACACCAAGGTGATGGCTTCTCCGGGGTTAACCACGATGGGGTCATCCACGAGGAGCTTGATGGAAGGAGATGCTGCAGAAAGAGGAATCACAGAATCAGGGAATAGTTAGGATGGAAAGGATCTTAAAGATCATGTCATTGCACCTCTCCCATGGCAGGGACACCTCCCACTGTCCTACGCTGCTCCAAGCCCCAATGTCCAGCCTGGCCTTGGGCACTGCCAGGGATCCAGGGGCAGCCACAGCTGTTCTGGGCACCCTGGGCCAGGGCCTCCCCACCCTCCCAGCCAGGAATTCCCAATTCCCAATATCCCATCCATCCCTGCCCTCTGGCAGTGGAAGCCATTCCCTGTGTCCTGGCACTCACTGGTTTCTTGTTCCAGCTCTGACTAGTTGTTCCAGCAAGAAAAGGAGAAGGAGATTGAGAAAAGCAGGGAGAGTTATAGCCATGGAATCAGAAAATCCCAGAATGGTTTGGTTTGGGAGGGACCTTAAATCCCATCCAGTGCCACCCCTGCAATGGCAGGGACACCTCCCACTGTCCCAGGCTGCTCCAAGCCCCAATGTCCAGCCTGGCCTTGGGCACTTCCAGGGATCCAGGGGCAGCCACAGCTTCCCTGGGCATATAGAGGCAGGTAGGGATTGATGGATTCATGGGAGCATGGATGGATGGATGGATGGATGGATGGATGGATGGATGGATGGACGGATGGATGGATCCATGGATGGACAGCCCTGCAGCCACATTTGGGACAGAACATGTCATGTGTGGGACAGGTGCCAGCACACTGGATTGGAAACTTTGGCAAAAGGAATTAGTGAAGAACCTCTCTGGCATGGGAAGCCTGGTTTCTTCTCAAGTCGGATCCTGCCACTCATCCATCCCTCTTCATCCACCTTCTCCCCAGTGAACTCCTGGGAACTTGGCTGCCAACAGGGATGAATCCCTGGAGTTTGAATCCAGAGAAGCATCTCCCTTGGGACATCATCTCTTTGCACTTGGAGAGGCCGAACAATCCTGGACAGAGGCGTTTTTCCCTCTCTGTGATGTACAACCTACAGCTCACACCGAATTCCCATAATTCCCATAAAATTCCCATAAAATCCTATGACCAGGGGTAGTGGGAGCAGTCAGCACAGGTTGATGGGGAGATGCTGCTGATCTCGGAAAGAAGTGATTAAATTTAATTCTCTTTTCTTGTCTCTCCTTTTCCATGCAACATTTCCATGTGATAGAAGAGGAGAAAATGCTCAATAATAAGGGACAGGGCAGCAATTCATTGGAGAATATAGATATAAATAAAACATAAAGAATATATTTATATTCTATTATATTTATATAAATATTAATATTTATAATACAGATATAAATAATACCAATATATAAATATTATACGTATTATAAATATAAATATAAATATAAATATAAATATAAATATAAATATAAATATAAATATAAATATAAATAATATAAAATCACACTCTGAGCTGTGACATCCTGTGTCCCCTGTGGTGAGGGATCCACCCTTGCTGGATCCAGGCTTTCCTCCAAGGCATCCTTTAAGCTGCATAAATGATGAACCATTGTATAAATATCCATTGCTAGGCCAGAAAAAGCAGCAATTCCAAAAAAAAAAACCAAAAAACAAGAATAAAGGTGAAGGATTGGCATTCTGGGCCAAGAATGCCAGCAAAAGTGGTAATAAAAAGGGAAAGGCAATAAAAACGTTACATTCTAAAATCACATCCCCATCCTTGTTATTACAGGGAGATATTCCCGGGTGTTCTGCTTTAGATGGGAATCTTATTTCAATATTAAAGGAATACAAACCAAGCACTAGAGGCAAATACAAGAATCAGCCATAAAATCAGAGTTTGCTTTATTTGGGCTTCACCCAGGAGGAATTTGCTTTGTCTGTATTAGGAACAAAAAAAATTGGGAAGAGCTTCCTTTGTACCTGTCCTGGCACTGGGAGAACTGGGAACATCACATTCATGGAATATCCATGGGGGATATTCCATGTGTGGGAGGGACCCACAGGGATCATCCAGTCCTGGCCCTGCACAGACCCCCAACAATCCCCCCTGGGCACCCCTGGCAGCGCTGTCCAAACTCTCCTGGAGCTCTGGCAGCCTCGGGGCCGTGCCCATCCCCTGGGGAGCCTGGGCAGTGCCAGCACCCTCTGGAATATTGGAACCTTTCCCTGCTGTCCATCCTGTCCCTCCTTGACACAGCTCCAGCCACTCCCTCAGTCCAGTCCTTGGTCACCAGAAGGAAAATCCTTAGGAGAGCAGAGATTCACATTCCAAACCCTCTGTTCCAGTTCCTCCCAGTTTTGGACTCCTCAAATCCTTCCCAGCATGAATTCCTGGTTCAGGTAATTTAAAACCAAAGGAATTGGGCTCATGGCTGAAAATCCACACCCCAAACCAGTCAGCTCTGCCAGCTGTGCCAGGCTCTCTTTGCTCACATCCTCTGAGCTCTTCTTCCATCAGCTGATGCCTCCAGGATCCCTGGTTTGGGATTCCAGCTGGGAAACTGGGAATTGTGCCATGTTTTCTGCTTAAGGAGGGGTTTTTTGGGAAAAGGTGACAAAAACGGGGATCTAGGTACAACCAGAACCTTTGGGGTCATCACCAACACCCAGCTGGCACCTACTCCCCTCTCCCTTCCTCTCTCTTGGGTTTCATCATTTTTCCTGAACAATTCCAGCAAGGAGCTGCTCTTTGCTCTCACTTCCCATCAAATCTCGAGACGGGGAACAAGGGAGCCACGGATAATCCTTCAAAACTTGAAGTGAAAGATAAAAGCACCGACATCAGCCCAAGCTGGTGGGGCCGTTTCCATAATCCTGCAGATGAAAGGGAGCCCTTTGCCATCCTTCAGGAACAAAGTGGGACGGGATAAAAAGGCTGGGACACGTCCCTTTCATCCCGGCACTCCAAACAGAAAGTTCATGGAAATGAGGGTTTGGATACAGCAGTTTCCCTTTATTTACACCACAGGTTTCACTTTCAGCTCCAATCCCAAAAAAGCAAACAGAAATCCCCAGATTTCTGCAGCCACAGCCATGCCAAGCCGGATTTAATCTGAAGAATATTAAGAAATTCAGGAAGATTGTTGAGGTTTTCAGCAAACAGGACTCAGTGGAGCAGATAAAGGGTCAAACCCCTCTTATGAAGGGAATATTCCCAATATTCCCAATATTCACGAATGAGCCTTTATATTGATATTTCTCTGCTAAAGGAGAAAAGAATGGGGAGTTATAGCGAGGGAATCAAAGAATCATGGAATGGTTTGGGTAGGAAGGAGCTCAAAGCCCATCCAGAGCCACCCCTGCCATGGCAGGGACACCTCCCACTGTCCCAGGCTGCTCCAGCCCCAATGTCCAACCTGGCCTTGGGCACTGCCAGGGATCCAGGGGCAGCCCCAGCTGCTCTGGGAATTCCAGCCCAGACAGGAATTCCCAATTCCCAATCTCCCATCCATCCCTGCCCTCTGGCAGTGGGAGCCATTCCCTGTGTCCTGTCCCTCCATCCCTTGTCCCCAGTCCCTCTCCAGCTCTCCTTTGTCCCCTTCAGGCCCTGCCAGGGGCTCTGAGCTCTCCCTGGAGCCTTCTCCTCTCCAGGGGAACATTCCCAGCTCTCCCAGCCTGGCTCCAGAGCAGCTCCAGCCCTGGGAGCAGCTCTGTGGATTCCTCTGGACTCTCTCGAGCAGCTCCATGTTCTGCTCTGTCCCAAGGGCTGGGGCAGCTCTGCAGGTGGGGTCTCACCTGAGCAGGGCAGAGGAGCAGAATTCTCACCTTTCCTGCTGCCCACACTGTGGGATCAGTCCAGGACTTTGGGGGGTTCTGGGATGGCCATGTCCAGCTCTCACCCACCAACATTCCCAAGTTTTTCTTCCAGGGCTGATTTCAATCCCTTCATCCCCCAGCCTGGACTGATAGCAGGGTTGCCATGTGGAATTAAGGAGTGATGGATTTTATTAAGTTTGGTTCAGTCCTAGTTTGGGAATTTAAGCCTCAGAGCCAGCACCATCCCCCGACACCAAAACTCACAGAGACACGGAAGAGGTTCACGTATGTAATCCCATAAATCCCAAGAATTCCAAATGCAACGAAACCATCCCTGCCAGAAGGAGTCAGGACTAAATGGGGTCTGTTATCACTCTCAAAGCCCCTTCCCAAGCCGAAGTCTGTCCTAAATGATTTCCAGGATTAACAAGGGGAACACTGGGCTTTGGCCAGCAAAGCTTCTCCCAACCACGACCTCCAACCCAGCAGAGCCTCAGCCAGCCAACATTCCCAGTGAAAACCTTCCTCGGACTCCGTTAGGAATAACAAAAATCATCATCGAACAACAGCAAGCTCTGGGAAATATTCCCAAAACCTGCCCGGAGCACGCTTTCCAGACATCACATTAGCGCACAGTGAGAACGACTCCGTGTCCTAAGGGCTCTGCATCTCCTCTGCCCTGTGGAAGTCGGGGTTTCCGAGCGCCAGTCCCACATTCCGGAGTCAGGCTTGGCTTGGCAGGGGACAAAGAGAGCGGCAGAGCCCCTGGGAGCTCCTCCCCTGGCAGAACAAGGCCCTACTGATCCGCGGGAATCCGCCCCGCTCCCATTCACGCCGCAGCTGCAGCCTCGGGAAAGGGGCTCCCATTCAGAGGCTTCCCCGTGGGAGCGGTGCTGCCGCATCCCGGGATTTCAGAGCCGCCTGGGAAGCCAACGGCGACAAAGTGCTCTTGGAATTGCGGCGGGTCGCGACGCCCGGCCCTGCCCCTCCAGGCATCTCCAGGAATTCAAATGGGAATCACGGGGAATTTAAATGGGAATTACATCCATTTCTGTGGCCCTGGGTTAAAGGCGAGTCAGGCTCCGGTGGCGGATGGATGGAGATTGATTAGGAAATTAATAATTAATGGCTCCAATGTAGCCCAGGCTTCACAAGGTGCTAAACCAGCGGGAAACACACCCTGGTCTTGATTAATGACTGGGGCAAGACTTTCTCAGACTGAGCACAAACCAAGCACTCTCTAAGTCATCGTTAACACTCTCAATTAGACCAGGCTGCCAAGCACTTTGGACCAGAGAAGCTGTGGCTGCTCCATCCTTGGAATGTTCCTGGTTGGATGGGGTTTGGAGCAACCTGACCCAGTGGAAGGTGGCCCTGCCCTGCAGGGAGTGGAATGGGATAATCCTAAACCAGCAGGAAACACACCCTGGTCTTGCTTAATGACTGGGGCAAGACTTTCTCAGACTGAGCACAAACCAAGCACTCTCTAAGTCATCGTTAACACTCTTAATTAGACCAGGCTAATTAGGCCAAGCACTTTGGACCAGAGAAGCTGTGGTTGCTCCATCCTTGGAATATTCCTGGTTGGATGAGGTTTGGAGCAACCTAGGAGACTGGGAGGTGTCCCTGCCATGCAGGGAGTGGAATGGGATAATCCTGAAGGTCCCATCCCACCCAAACCATTTTGGGATTTGTTCAAGGATCAAATGAAGATGTTGAGGGAATTTGAAGGGGTGGAGTCTCTGCTGCTGCCTGGGATGGGGAGCTGAGGCTGGAGTCGCACTGGGAGGAAAATCTGTCATTCTTGGAGCAGCCCGAAAAAATCCACTGCCAACGTGTCATAATTACAGTGAGACAAATAGAGGTATTTAGGCTGGATGTATGGAATTGAGGAAATGTCACAATTGGCTTTAGGGATTACTGGAAATGCAGAAGAAACCCAATAATTTAATAGCAATATCAAAGTACAGGCAGCAAGTCATGTCCTTGACAAGGCTCTCAGCTGTGATGAATAGAAATGAAAGGACATTATTTCCTCCAGTTTGGGGCATTATTTGAAAGGCAGAACCGAAGTAATAGAACATAATTGAATTATATTTTTATATCCATTGCTGTGTGCGCATCCATTTCATTTACAGCCAGCATTTCTTGCAGGAACACAAAGCCAATATTCCTAACGAGACACGCAGCGCTCAGTCCCTTTCCAGGCAGAGAGAAAGGGTCTGAGCTCCCTGCCAGGCTGGAAGCAGCATTCCTGTAACTATTTACTCCGGAAAATTCAAACAAGAGTGGATTGGAATTCCCAGATTTTGAGTTAGAATCAGAAAATCACAGAATGGGATTGGGAGGGAGCTTAAAACTCATCTTGTTCCACCCCCTGCCGTGGCAGGGGCACCTTCCACCATCCCAAGCTGCTCCAAGCCCCATCCAACCCGGCCTTGGGCACTGCCAGGGATCCAGGGGCAGCCACAGCTGCTCTGGGAATTCCATCCCAGCCCCTCCCCACCCTCTCATCCATAAATCCAACCTAAATCTCCCCTCCTTCAGCTCCATTCCCCGTCATCTTTTTTTTTTTTTTTTTTTTTTAACTGTTATTTTACAGGGAAAAAAGAAACTTTTTTTGCCCACCCTTCAATAGGGCAGGTCCTCTCCTTTCATCATCAGGCCTTCAAAAAACCCAAATTACCCCTAAAAAATAAACCCATGGAAAAATAAGAGAAAAATACCCTAAAACTGAACAAGTGATGACAATCTCTTTTATACTTTTCTATGTTTATCCTCTGCTGCTACAGAGAGATCCCAGTGGAAGCTGCACACCACGTGAAAAGAGGAGAAAATTCTCCAGCTGAACAGTTCTAGGGTTCTAGAACAGTTCTAGTTAAAAAAACTTTGTGTTTAGGCAAATAAAACATATTTATTTTACATCTCATCTTTCTTTTTGACTTACTCTCTCTTTTCTCCCATCCCCTTTTCACTGCCTTTAAATTTCCAGCACTTCCAGTCAAGAAGAAATGAAGAGAAGCTTCTCAAATCCCAAATCATTCAGGTTTGTGTCCTTTGTTTGACTTGATACATGGAATAACTGAGGCAGAATATTCCCAGATCAGCTTTAAGCATTGCAAGTGCTTTAGGATCATCATGGAATGGTTTGGGTTGGAAGAGACCTCAGAGATGATCTATATCCAACCACTCATGTCACAGGCAGGATTTAGGGTTTTCCCTGGCACACAGGAGAAATTTCCAGCTGGTAAAATACCTGGACCTGTTCTGGGCCAAAGGGATGGCTCCTCCCACTCAGGGCAGGTGTCCCTTGAAGGCCAGAGCCACCCTTGTCTGTGTCCCTGAACCTCCCACCGGGGTCCCTGAGCAGTCACTGCTCCTCTCAGGGATTAAAAAGAAAAAAATCCTATTTTTCAGTCTGCCCTGAGCCTGTCCCTGAAATAAAGAGGCTTAAAGTTGAGGCAAGAGCAAGATCATTTTGTCTGGGCACCCTGTCAAAAATGGAAAATTCTGAGGTTCAGGGAGCAGAGCGGGGACTTCACAGGATAGAAATAAAGAATGGAATTACCAGAGAATTGTAAATTGGAATATCCTGAGTGGGAAAGATCCACAAGGATCACGGAGTCAAACTCCATCCCTGCCCAGACCCCCAACAATCCCCCCTGGGCATCCCTGGCAGTGCTGTCCAAAGGCTCCTGGAGCTCTGGCAGCCTCGGGGCCATGCCCATTCCCTGGGGAGCCTGGGCAGAGCCCAGCACCCTCTGGGGGAAGAACCTTTTCCTTAAAATGGAAAACTATAAATAAATATAACCATAAATCATATTTATGAAGGTTTCTCAGCTGAGCTCAGTGTTTCTATATTCCCATATATCCACACAAGCCAATCCAGGTACCCCTATCCCATTCCCTGTGCTCCTTTCTATCCTCAGCACCCTTTTCCCACCCTCCTCCAACTTTTCCAGAATCCCGCTGCTTTTCGAGCCGTGGGGCCGCAGCTTTGATGACTCACATCTTTATGCTCCTTTTTCCCTGGGTGCTTTTCCTCTCCCTTTTCCAGCACTTTGGTGCCTCCTCCGTGGGCTCGTGCCGCCGTTGGCGCACAGAAGTGGCATTGAGAATTCCAGCGGGAGGAAGGGAGGCGGATCTTGGCTTTTCAAGGCACTTCCCCACTGGTTTTGCTCGGGAGAGGCCACAAAAGCTCCCGGCTGCCACACTGGAGGGGTTCATTCCGTGGGGATTGGATCCAGAGGCGCTGGGGGAAGTGGGATCTTCCCTTCGGCAGCTTAAACCCGTCGTGGAATTGTCCCTTCCCTGCTAAATTTGGATCCACGCGGGATTAAATCCATCCCAGCCACGCCAAAGTCAGGCCTGCAAGCCGAGGTCGTGGATCTAAGAGCCCCTAGAGCACAATTCCCGCTTCCCAAAAATAGAAGGGATGAGTTGTTCCTCAATTCCCCGAGTGCAGCTCTGCCTGAACAGCTCCAGACACCTCAGCCCAGCCCTGCTGCAACAGCAACATCCTAATTAGTGGATTAGGGATGGCTGGCTAACGAGGAGCTGCCAAGGAGGGACCCTCAGGCTTCTGGAGGACGCGGTCTGGGCAGGAACAAACATCAGCAATGTGCTCGGGAAAAGGGAGCTGGGATCCAGGGATGTGTTAAAAGGGAATTTGTTGGGAATGCAGGGAAGCAGCTCTGGTTGGACCCGGTGTTTGTGGGGCTGGGAATCTGGAGGGTTCTGGGTTCCTGCAGGACTGAGCTTCTCCCAGGAGATCAGCAGGACCTGGGGACACTGGGATGATGGGACCCCCAGGGAATGAAGGAAATGTTCTTTATACAGCCATGGAATTGTTAGGATTGGAAAAGACATCGAGTCCAACCATGCCCAGCACAGCCAAGTCCACCACTGCCCATGTCCCCAGGTGCCACATCCACAGGGGTTTAAATCCCTCCAGGGATGGGGACTCCAGCCCTGCCCTGGGCAGCTGGGCCAGGGCTGAGGAACCCTTTCCACGAAGGAATGTTTCCAATATCCAACCTGAGCCTCCCCGGGTGACACCTGAGGTAATTTCCTCTGATCCTGGAGGTTTTTACATGGAAAATGGGAGCCCGACCCCCCCGGCTGTCCCCTCCTGGCAGGGAGTTGTGCAGAGCCACAAGGGCCCCCCTGAGCCTCCTTTTCTCCAGGCTGAGCCCCTTCCCAGCTCCCTCAGCCCCTCCTGAGACAACACACCCACATTCCAACATGGAAAATCCTGCTGCAAAGGGAAAAAGGACAATTCCTCATTCCATGCCAGGACCAGGTTCCCTGTCAGGCCTGCAGGGAGTCAAAACCAGCCAGGGTAACGGGACTGGTAGGGCAATTCGACCTAATAAAGAACAGGACTGGGGGGATCCCTTGGGATCCTTTCCAGCTCTATTTTCTATTATTCCTTCTTGCTAAAGAATTATCCTGGAGCAGCTGTGGCTGCCCCTGGATCCCTGGCAGTGCCAAGGCCAGGTTGGACATTGGGGCTTGGAGCAGCCTGGGACAGTGGGAGGTGTCCCTGCCATGGCAGGGGTGGCACTGGGTGGGATTTAAGGTCCTTCCATCCCAAACCATTCTGGGATTCCATAAAATCATCCACCTGCAGTGCCCAGCTGGGAGCATCCTCAGGATTTCCAGCCCCTTTCATCCCAGTCACCTCCCCCCAGGAATGCCAGGAAATGTGAAGAGAAATATTTTTTCAACCTTCCATAATTCCCTTTGCAGTGCACTGCCTGACTGACGGGAAACAAAGCAAGTTTATCATGACAGACTTCAGCTTAATCGAGGGATTAAAAGTGAATTAAGCCTTTTTTAATTTGTCTCCCTCCACATGCCCCAGACAGAGCAGCAGTTTCAGCTGTGATTTCAATGAGCTGTGGCAGGCAGCTGAAAAATCGCGGATTGAAAGACTCATCTTGCTCAGGAAAAGTTCCTGGGCTGGTTTATTTTCTCCTGGAAGCTGCCAAAACTCAGCCGTAATTTATGGATTAATGATCACCTGCACTAAACTGGCTGCTACTAGATGAAGTGATATCATTTCCAAATGAATCAGTGCCACCCAAGCTGCTTTGTGGAGCGAGATAAAAACCCGATTTGCTTTTCCTCAATCATATTACAAGAACTGTTCGAAGGAGCCCAGAATTCCCGTGGTTTTCTGGGTAAATATCCTGCTTTTTCTCTGGCATTTTGAAACAATGAACGCTCTTGAAAAGCTCCATTCAGGTTATTCTTAGCTCAGAGTGTTCCATGTGCCATTCAGTAGGAGCTGGGGCTAAAATTCCCTTTTTTTAGTGCCTCCCATGAAAACTGGTGACACCATCAGCTGTCAGTAATTCCTCTTTGACACTCAGCTGCCTTGGGCTTGGAACAGCAGATCCAGGGAATTCTACACGAGGAGGAATTTGGTGCTGCTCAGAGAAACGTGAGAAAAGCACGGTCCAGGTAAAGGCAGAGAGATGGGGATGGAACCACAGAATCCCGGAATGGTTTGGGATGGACAGAGCCTTAAATCCCACCCCATTCCACCCCTGCCACGGGGGTGCTTCCCTTCAAATTTCTTATCTACTGAGATAAGAAATTTGCAGATTAATTGCTGCCATTAGACACAAAATCAATCTCAACAAGCACCTCAACCTTCTGCTTTAAATTATTGTTTTTAATTGGGCTTTGGTGACACCTCTGGGATGACCTCAGCTGCTCCATTTTCAGCACCCACTTTAGGTTTTGGGGCTGGATTTGTGTTTTAAACTGGTCCGTGCTGGAACAAAGAAATGTTTTTGTCTGAAAAGTGAGGTCACAGCGTTGGGTGAGGGGCCTGAGGAGCCAGGGTCACATGGGACAGGGGCAGGGAGGGGATTGTCCCCCTCTGTTCTGTCCCTGGGAGACTCCACCTGGGAAATTCCAGCTCTGGAATGCTCAGCACAAGGAAGTTGTGGATTTGCTGGAGTGATCCAGAGGAACCCACGGAGCTGCTCCAAGGGCTGGAGCTGCTCTGGAGCCAGGCTGGTAGAGCTGGGGGTGCTCACCTGGAGAGGAGAAGGCTCCAGGGAGAGCTCAGAGCCCCTGGCAGGGCCTGAAGGGGCTCCAGGAGAGCTGGAGAGGGGCTGGGGACAAGGGATGGAGGGACAGGACACAGGGAATGGCTTTTGGAATGGAATAGGGGAGATTTGGGTGGGATACTGGGAAGGAATTCCTGGCTGGGCTGGAATTCCCAGAGCAGCTGTGGCTGCCCCTGGATCCCTGGCAGTGCCCAAGGCCAGGCTGGACATTGGGGCTGGAGCAGCCTGGGACAGTGGGAGGTGTCCCTGCCATGGCAGGGGTGGCACTGGGTGGGACTTAAGATCCAATCCAAACCATTCCATGATTCCATCAAATGCAGAACAGCCAAATTCCCCCGTTCTGATCCCACAAAGCGCAGCTGAATTAAACACACTCAGAACCACAACAATGACAATAAATCTGGGACATCTTTGCACCTCTCAGATGTTCCTGGCTCTCCATCCCATCCCTCCAGCTCCCAATTAAAACCGATGGACAGGACAGGATTGAAGCAGCTTCAGCTACAGGCTCTGATTTTCATTACTTTGGATTTATCCTGGATTCCTTCGGATTTACAATTTCTCTAATTTCTCCGGAGTTACACCAGGTGAAGTTCAACTGAAGAACTTCTGTGAGGTGCAGTTTTATCAAATGAGCAAAGTTTTGGTTTAGAGTCACCCCCACCTCAGTCCCTGTCCTTAATGAGCTCCTGCATTAATCACTTCTCACATCTAATCCTGCCCTTGGATGCTTGTGAGCAAATTCCTCATGGAAAAGTCGGAATCCTTGTTATTTTCCAGGCTTGTTGACTTGGGAAAAGACTCCAGAAAAGACAATTTTCTCCCCAAATAACCATGGCATGAGTAAGGTGGGAATAATTCCTTCTTTTGGCAAAATTGCCCCAGGATCACCCATCCTGGGCTCAGGAAACAAGAGTTTGATGCTCCCCAAGTGCCAAAACATAAATTTTTTTGAAGATAAAGCTCAACACGAACTGAGACTGTGCTGGCTCCAACAGCAAAGTTATTCCAAGGAAAAATGGGAGCAGGATCAATTTCCACACTCTCTTGCCATGGATGAAGGTGGATGAGGGTCAGGAGTTGCTCCCAACTCCCAACCCCACCTCCCATGGAAAGGCTTCTCCTGCCATGAAACCAGAGCTGCTCGTGAGGGACAAACCTCACTTCAGGATATTTGTTTTCCCCTGGAAAAATTAATGGGAGTGTAAATTAAGGCCTTCCAAGTGATTTTCCTGGATATCTTTGGAGCAGACCATAATTCCTGGTGGAGGTGCTTTCAAGGGTTGTGGACAGCAGTGGGAAACCACAGGTCTGCTGTCCAATCAGCAGTTCCAAAAAAGCTAGAGGCAACTCCTTGGAATAAAACCCTGAGCACAGGAATGATGGGAAATTAGAAATATGGAAGTGCAAATAAAATTCCTTGTTGATCCCAGCCACGCTCAGCATTTTAATTTTGTGTTCATTTTCTCCCTGATTTCAGGGCCTCAGACACAAATGATGAGGGCCTAACCCACCCTAATCTAACCTGAAGTCTCCAAATGTTCCAACACTTCCTGTGGAATTGTTTCCCAAAGCACGTTCCCCTGAAATCCCTGATTAGTCAGAAGTCCAAGCTCAGAACGTCGCTCTTTGGTAGGAGGTTCAGAAACCATTTCAGACACATCCTGTGTTTATCCTGGACATGGAGCCTTTGGGAGAGGTAAAATCTGGGATTTCCATCCTCCCCCAGCATTCCTGAGTAAATTTCTTGGGATTGACCCTTGGGGTTACAGCCACAACAAGAGGGAGAGACACAACTGACAGATCCGTAAGGGATGAGCCCAAAAACCAGAATAAATGGACAAGAAATTCTGCAAAATGGAAACAACTTTTCCAGGGATTCTACCTAAAGGCTTAGAGATCTTCCCACAAAAGGATTTCAACACAACCCCTTGGATACTTCCATTTGGAACAGTTAAATCCGAAAGGAAACATTTTGGTTGGAATCAATGAAGGAATTGATGTAAGAAAAGGCAAGAAAAGGTCTGATGTAAGAAAAGGTCAAATCAATCCCTGAAATCAATGCCAGAGTAGAAAAAGTTTGGGGTTTTCCCATGAAATATTTTGTGGAATAAAAATTCTTACGTTTCAACAGCACAGGGAAGACAAGGAACTATTGGAGGGATTCCAGAGGTCGTGGAACTGCTCCATGGAGCCCCTCTGCTCTGGATTCCAGAGCTGGGAATGTTCCCCTGGAGAGGAGAAGGCTCCAGGGAGAGCTCAGAGCCCCTTGCAGGGCTTGAAGGGGCTCCAGGAGAGCTGGAGAGGGACTGGGGACAAGGGATGGAGGGACAGGACACAGGGAATGGCTTTTAGCTGGAAAAGGGGAGATTTGGGTGGGATATTGGGAATTGGGATTCCTGGCTGGAGTGACCAGGATAAAGGGGAATGGCTTTAAGCTGGACGAGGGTAGATTTAGGTTGGATATTGGGAATTGGGAATTCCTGGCTGGGCTGGAATTCCCAGAGCAGCTGTGGCTGCCCCTGGATCCCTGGCAGTGCCCAAGGCCGGGTTGGACACTGGGGACTCGGATCACCCTGGGATAACGGAATGCCCATGGCAGGGCCGGGAATGAAGCGTACTTCAAGGTTCTTCCCACCCAAACCATTCCAGGATTCCCTGAAAGAGCCCCAAACACCGGAGCCGAGTGCAGCCAGGGCAGGAAGTGCTGCTGGAGCTCACCGGTTTTGTTGGAGAGGCGGAAGGACACCATTTTATCCGGGATGCTGCAGACATTCCGCACCGAGGCGATGCAGCTGTAGTTGGCGTAGTCCTGAGGTCGCAGGTTCTTCAGCTTCAGGATCTTTGTTTCTCCCTGGAAGAGGAGGAGAGGACGTTAGGAAGGGACAGAGGCAGAGGAGAAATGGATACGGATCTGGGATTTCCATCCTCCTCCAGCGGTTCTTGGGATTGACCGCGGATGTTACAAGACACAACCGGCTGGTCCAGAAGGGATGACCCTAAAAAAAAGAGTAAATTCACAAGCAATTCCACAAAATGGAAACAACTCCTCCAGGGATTCGGCCTAAGGGCTTCGAGATCCTCCCCCAAAGGATTTCCAAAGGATACAGGGAATATCAACACTGGAAAGTCAGAGGGAAATTGGTTTGGTGGAGTCCTTCAAGTCGCAATTTTTTCAGGATAATTTACTTTAAGGTATAATTTCCATGAAGAAAAAATCCCGAGGTAAAAATTCCTCCTGTTTTCCTTTAAAAATGAGGAGCTGCTGGATTTTATTTTTGGCCAGGGAGCAGGGATGGAGCAGGGAGCTGAACGGGCCATGGAATGTCAAATTCCTTCAAACACAGCAGAAAACTGGGAAATGGGAAATGTGAGATTCCCCTTGCAAAGTTCCAAAAGAAAAACGTGGAAAATGTTCATTATCTGGTGTCCCGATAAATCTGAACAACTTTAATATTGGCACAGCCTTAGGAAAGCATGGAATTCTTTTTAACAATATCACATGGATAAACTGCCCAGGAATGTCTAGGAAAAACATGGAAGTTTGAGAAAATGAATGTACGAAACTGGGAAAAATATAAATCTATATAAAAAAATACAGCTGAGCAAGGGAGAAAAAAACCAGTCCTTGAAATCTTGGAGAGATTTTGGGAATATTGGGATTTAAACAGTTTCTATGGACAACCAATCCCATGGAAATGATGGGATTAAAACGAAGCCCATTGCAAGGCCAAGCCTTGTAAAAGCTGCTCCTAAATATCAAACTCCTGCTTTAGGAGGTTGCCCTGGAATAGGGAAGGGCCTGGGAAAGGCACAGCCTTAGGAACACATGGACATGGATAAACTGCCCAGGAATGTCTAGGAAAAATATGGAAATTTGAGAAAATGAATGTACAAAACTGGGAAAAAAATAAATGCATATTAAAAAATACAGCTGAGCAGGGAAGAAAAAAACAGTCCTTGAAATCTTGGAGAGATTTTTGGAATACTGGGATTTAAACGGTTTCCATGGACAACCAGTGCCATGGAAATGATGGGATTAA
Source organism: Promerops cafer (assembly GCA_013398275.1). Lineage (NCBI taxonomy): Eukaryota > Metazoa > Chordata > Aves > Passeriformes > Nectariniidae > Promerops > Promerops cafer. The sequence continues at coordinate 12,939 of VZSE01014408.1, read as the reverse complement.
AGTTAAGCCTTGCAAAGGCTGCTCTTAAGGATCAAATTCCAGCTTTAGGAGGTGGTTCTGAAATAGGGAAGGGCCTGATCCAGGCTGCCAAAAACACTGAGTTCTGGGAGCACGGAGCAGCTTCATCCCAGCAATTCCTTCCTCTAGCTCCAGGTTGAACTTGGGCTGAACTCCCAGTGGAATTCTGGATCCTGTCCCCAGCTCGCAGAGATTTATAAAAATGTATATATTTCCCCTCATTGGTTGGGATAATTAGTCTAATTATGTCTAATTGCACAATTATCGTAAATACAGCAAATTTAATCTCGTGATCAGGCTGAGAAATTCCAACGAACGATGACGAGGATAAGAACTCTCAGGGAAAAAATCTCCATCGAGATTTGGGATTTGGGAAGTTCATTTTTCCCACATTTTTGTGGACGAGGATGGGCAGGTTTGCTCCGTTTCTCTCCCCATGGATGCTGGAATAAGTGGCTGCTGTTTCCTAATTGACTGGAAAAATCAGATCATATTTAAGGAATTTTGGATTTGCCCAGTTTTTCAGGTGTCGCCTGTGATTTAGGTGCTGACTGGATTTTGGGATCATCCCAGAGTATGGGCAAGAGGGGAAAGGGGAGGGATTCTGCCCCTTTGCCTTGCTCAGGTGAGACCCCACCTGCAGAGCTTCTCCAGCCCTTGGGATAGAGCAGGACATGGAGCTGCTGGAGTGATCCAGAGGAACCCACAGAGCTGCTCCCAGGGCTGGAGACCCTCTGGAGCCAGGCTGGGAGAGCTGGGAATGTTCCCCTGGAGAGGAGAAGGCTCCAGGGAGAGCTCAGAGCCCCTTGCAGGGCTTGAAGGGGCTCCAGGAGAGCTGGAGAGGGACTGGGGACAAGGGATGGAGGGACAGGACCCAGGGAATGGCTCCCACTGCCAGAGGGCAGGGATGGATGGGAGATTGGGAATTGGGAATTCCTGGCTGGGCTGGAATTCCCAGAGCAGCTGTGGCTGCCCCTGGATCCCTGGCAGTGCCCAAGGCCAGGCTGGACACTGGGGCTGGAGCAGCCTGGGACAGTGGGAGGTGTCCCTGGGTTGGAATGGGATGAGCTTTATGGTCCCTTCCCACCCAAAGCATTCCAGGATTCTCTGATTACCAGAATAATAAAAGCATCATAATAAAAACTCCTTTTTGAGTAAAAAATCCTGAGAAATTTTGTTTCCCTTTCCATTCCACTTCCCTTCCAGATTAAAATCCACCTTCAGAGCCCTCAAGAAAAAAATTCCCTCTCAAAATTCCCAAGCCTTGATCCTCTGAAGCCAAATCCCCTCTGTCCCTCTTCCCATCAGCTCTCCCTATTTGCATCCCTAGCATGAAATGAACTAATTAAGCAGAAGATGTTGATGACTCTTGAACCTTTAATTACATCTTTTCCTCTCATAAACACAGAGCAGATCTTGCCTGCACGGATCCAGGCCACGCTAATTCCAGCTGCCCTCCAATAACTGGAGAAAGGTTATGGATGAGATTGGAATATCACCAGGACAATCTGATTTATTCATTAATTAAACCCACACCGAGATTTTAGGAAGGGTGATCTTAATAACCTAAAAAAAAAATCTAATTTCATGTGACACATTTTAGTAGATGAATCCTTAGATTTTAGGGAAGGCAATCCTCAGCATTTCCATAATGAAATATAAAATAAAAAAAATCCACTTTCCCTTTTTAATTAAAACATTTCAAAACTCCAGTTTACACTCGAGTCCAAGCAAAGCCCCAGATTTGCTAAACTGGGTCTGTTCATGTTAAATTAAAAATAATCTCATTACATTTAGGACACCAATATCTTGGCTCTGTGATTTAATTCCCATCTCTGCAAGGTTCTGGGCTCCGCATTTCTCCAGAAAACACGGAGCTGTTGGAGCAATATAAAGCTGTCAAGTACAATAAAAAGCCACAAATGAAGGTGCTCTCAAATCATTAAGTGAAAATTATTTATGAAAGTCGCAGTTGCTTTCTGCTCTGAACACCAAATTACCAGGCAGTTTTCACCTCTGTCTTTCCTTGGTATTCCTTGGGATTTTCCAAACGAATTTTCCCCCTTTTTTCCCCCCTTTCTTTTTTTTTTTTTTCTTCAAACACCATCCCACACTTTTGGCCACAGACAATGGGATTTGCCACCTTTTCTCATCCTTCCTCAGTGCAAATGTGTACATGATAAATTAATCTCAGCTTATCCGACAGAGCCAGGATTCCTTTGGGGCTGGGAATGGGAGCGGGAAGACTTCGGAAAAGATTTTATTTCCTTTTTTGCCACCTCATTTTTAAGTTGGGGAATTGTGAAATGAAATCTTATATTTAAAGATAAAAGAGGCAGGAAAAAAAAGGAGTATAAAAAGCAACATGGGGAGCTCCCACAGAGTCTGGAATCACGGAATTTTTAACCAACCATCAACCACCACCATGTTCTCCATTAATCCATGTCCTCAAGTGCCACATCCACATGGCTTTTGAACACTTCCAGGGATGGAGACTCCACCCCTCTTCTGGGCAGCCTGTACCTGCTCCATAAAGAAATTTTTTCTAAAATTTAATCCACGTGAAGAGATTTTAAAGCTGTAATTTAGGCTGAGTGTGGAATTGCTGAGTTGGATTGGGAAGGATGAGGAAATAGGAATCAAATCAGAAGTTTGGGCTTGCAGGATCCAATAAAAATCACTTTAAAAGGCCTCCTGTAGATATCACTCCCTCATCACTTAATAATTCATATTTTTACAAAAATCTAAATATATTTTATGACAGCAAATATCTTAACAACATCCAGGAGCGTTTGGGTGGGGCACCAAAATCTGGAGGCCATCCCCAATCGCCACCCCACAAACCCAAGCGGGCAGATCCCATTACAGAGCCTCAAGGTGGAGGAAAAAATTCCCAACTTTTAGGCCTACCTGGGTAAAGAAGGGCTCGTAGATCTCCACTCCCTTGTCGGAGCCCTGCAGCAGCACCTCCTGGCCGCGGCGCCAGCTGTAGCGCACGGGCGGGTTGGAGTTGGCCACGCACCTGAGGAACACGGTCTTCTCATAATAAAACTGCTCCTTGGCTTCCCCGATGCTCTGGTGGACCGTGACTATGGGATCATCCAAATCTGGGGAAAAAACAGACGGGAAAAACCCAGTTTAAGCCAGGCTTTAGTCGACTCGACAACAGCGTGGCGCCGGGAATTTCCTGAGATGCCTCATAATTAGTCAAGGGTAAAACAGAGACAAAACAGCTCGAGAAGCCCCAGATTTTAGGAATTTTGCAGAAAAAGTCATGTTTAGGATTTATTTCTTTCTCCCCAACTGGATCTCCTTCAAAACTCACATTTTTTGGCAGAACAACACAGCCAATCTCATGCTAATGTCAATCATATTTCTATTATAGTGCGATGATTACCGCGGTTTCGTCTGGTTCGCAGATTTACTCCTTGTTTCTTCTAACTCTTTTCCACAAAATTATAAAGCTTTGGCAATAAATAGACAGCCTGATTTGCATCCAAATGGCAGGATCCAGGAGTCCATGGATCATGTGCATGCAGCTGTTTGCTTTTAAAGCTGCAATTTAAGGCAGCAATTTAATGCAGATTCCCTGCTTTTAGTTACAGGCATTTAACTTCCAGCAGGTAAATTCATCCCGGGCTTTGGAACACATTTCTCTTGATTAAAATACAGATATCGGATAATTACTCCCACTGCAGCAGCTCCAAGAAAATGAGATGCCCACAACGAGGAATTGGCTTCCACAAGGAATATAAATACAATAGCCCTTGGAATATGAGGATACCAAAGTAATTAATTTGGGCTTTATCCCACCAGGAAAAAAAAAGATTCCTGGTCTGGGGGTTTTTCTGAGCTTTGTCTGGAGGGACAATTTTATTGAGGAAGGAAAGAAAAGGAACAAGGTAAAACAAGGAAAGCAAAGGATGTTTTGCCTAAGTACTGGTTAAAAACATGCGACTTCCAAATGACCACTCTCACAGCCAGGAATTCCTTCCCAATAGCCCATCACTCCTGGCTCTCTGGCAGTGGGAAGTTGTTCACTCTTCTCCTGTCCTTCCATCCCTGGAGACCAATGGTTTCAGTGGGAAGAACCTTGAAGTCCATCCCATCCCACCCAGTGCCATGGCAGGGACACCTCCCACTGTCCCAGGCTGCTCCAGCCCCAGTGTCCAACCTGGCCTTGGGCACTGCCAGGGATCCAGGGGCAGCCACAGCTGCTCTGGGAATTCCAGCCCAGCCAGGAATTCCCAATTCCCAATCTCCCATCCATCCCTGCCCTCTGGCAGTGGGAGCCATTCCCTGGGTCCTGTCCCTCCATCCCTTGTCCCCAGTCCCTCTCCAGCTCTCCTGGAGCCCCTTCAGGCCCTGCAAGGGGCTCTGAGCTCTCCCTGGAGCCTTCTCCTCTCCAGGGAACATTCCCAGCTCTCCCAGCCTGGCTCCAGAGCAGCTCCAGCCCTCGGAGCATCTCTGTGATCTCCTCTCCAACAATTCCATGCTTTTCTTGTGCTGGAATCCTGGACTCAGCATTCCAGGTGCGCCCTCCAAGCACACAGGAACACAACATTCCATGTGCAACTCAGCCTTGGCTGCAGCCATTCCAGAACCTTCTCAGCACTGCTTATTCCTTCAAATTCTTTAAAACCCCTTGGATAGGGGGTAATTATTCCCTTATCCCCAAATTTAACCCTATTTTTGCAAAGTCTGGTGTGAGTAATTAGCAAAATGTTGGTTCATCAGGTTTATTTGAGGCCAAATTTCAGTGAAATGGAGAATTAAGTTCTCAAATCTTCACGTGACCAAAAGGAACCAGTCAAAGGCACCCTCAAATCCCTGTGCAAAGGTGGAGAATCCTGGAATTGTTGAGGTTGAAAAAGCCCCCTGAGATCCCCAAATCCAACCTTTAACCACCACCATGTTCACCACTAAACCACGGCCTCAAGGGCCACATCCACAACTGGTTGAGCTTTCCCAGGCTGCTGACTCCACCCCTTCCCTGAGCAGCCTCTTCCAAAGCTTGACAACCCATGGAATTCTTAAGAGCTTTGTTAATAAAATAAATAGATTAGAACACATAAAAATTCCATGTTGAAAAGCAATTTCCAGGAAAAAAGGCCAAGCCTAAAGACAAAAAACTCATCTTAAGACTAAAAATTCGTCTTGAGCTGCTCCATTTCTATTTGCATAAGAAGAGTGAAGCTGGAGGGTCTCTTGATTAATTAGGAAAAAAAACCTCTTCCAAAATTCCCAACAATTCCAGCAATATCATCTCGTAATGGGACATGGATTTTAAATAAATGTTACCTTCATCCTCCCCTCCAAAACATTTAATTTAAGATCACAGAAGAAAATTATGGATCTGCTGCTCCAAATTAGGATGGCATTTCCTAATGAGATTTCAATTTTGTTCGAAAGGTTATTTGAAATCATGGCAGCGCTTGAAAAGGGTTGAGAGTGCTCAGAAATTCTGGTTTCTCCGCATGAAGTTGAAAGTAAAAAGGAGAAAATTAACTCGCTGCAATTTTTAGGGTCAAACACCTTTTCCCTGAGTTTTGATGGAGAATGTTTCCCACATTGATTCCCAGGTTATCCCTATTAAAGCACATCTCTGGATGGCAAACAAGGAGCCATGAGCTCCATCACTGAGTCCAGAGATGCTCTTCCAATCTCTGACCCTTGGATGAAGGTGAATCCTTGGATAAAAGACCTGAAAGGTCCAAATCTGAGCTCAGCTTCATTTTCATGAAGTTACTCAAGACAAGGCACAGGAAATCCCTTAAAACCTGGAACCAGGGCTGAAACCACCTCCACCTCCGGCTGCAAGAGCAGGAGAGCTGCTTCCAGGGAAAAATTCCTTCTCGTCCAACCCATCCCTGTGAGACAAATTCCTGAGCGCCCTGTCCAGCTCCAGGCATGGATAAAGTGGAACAATGCAGGGAAGGCCACCAAGGTGACTGGAGGCCATCCAGATCCTGAGGGAGCTGGGTTTGGCCAAGCTGGAGATGGTTGGATGAAGGGAAAATCCAATTTCTGTCTTCAAATGCCAACCAGGGACTCCTGGAGAAGACAAAGACAAAGGAGAAGCTGGGATGAAGAGCAGATGGAATTTCTGCCTTTAACTTGCTACCAGAAAGTTCTAGAGAAGATGAAAAACTCTTCTTGGAGGTGCAGAGGAAAGGACCATGAGGTCTGAGCTGCACAAAGAGAAATTTCTCCTGGATATAAAGAAAACGAATTCCCTGTGCAATCAGACAAGTGTCCAGAGGGGCCATGGGATACTTGGGAGACATCCCAAGCTTGGCTGGGCAGAGTCCTGAGGAACCTGACCTTGAAGGTGGCCCTGGTTTGAGCAGGGGGTTGAACAAGAGGTCATTTTAGATAAATTATTCCAAATCACTCCATGATTCCAGGAGCTGTGATGTCATCACCCGCTTGTCCAATCTGCTCTCTTGGAACTGGTCCATGCTGGATCATGGATTCATGGAATCGTTTGGGATGGAAGGGATCTTAAATCCCACCCAGTGCCCCCCCTGCCATGGCAGGGACACCTCCCACTGTCCCAGGCTGCTCCAGCCCCAGTGTCCAGCCTGGCCTTGGGCACTGCCAGGGATCCAGGGGCAGTCACAGCTGCTCTGGGAATTCCAGCCCAGCCAGGAATTCCCAATTCCCAATCTCCCATCCATCCCTGCCCTCTGGCAGTGGGAGCCATTCCCTGGGTCCTGTCCCTCCATCCCTTGTCCCCAGTCCCTCTCCAGCTAATCCCTTCCAAGCAAGCACTGAACCATGGCAAGGGATGGATTTTGCTAGGAATATCAGGAAAGCTCCACAAAATCCAAGTTGGGAATGGAACTGCAGCAAAGCCTCTGCCAAAGCATTTTATAATGGTCAATTAATGGAAAATTCCCACTGCAGAACCTGATGGATTTTTTTTTTCCAACGGCAGTGCTGGAAAGTTCCCGACAGCTGCAGCAAAGCGAAAGCAGAAGCACTACCAGGAGAGCAAAGAATGCTCCCATTTTTTGGGAGATTTCCCTGAACATTCCCAGTGTTGGGAAGGGCCACACAAATGTGGTTACATAAGGCTGGGCTTTGCTCAGGCCATGTGAGAGCTGGAAAAGAGAAAAAGCAGGAAAAATACGGTGTTTGGACAAGGGATTCTGCAGGGATATTGCAGGGAAACTCCAAAATTCAGGATGTTTAAAGCCACCTCATCCCAGTGCTCATGGAAGTTCTCCAGAATTCCGGCTTCAATTCTGATTGAATCAGCACTAATTGATATTCAGCTTTCTAAACAGATTTTAAAACTCCCCCTACTTAAAGCTCTGTGCATGTGGGTGGCTGGGGGTGGTTGTTCTTTCCCAGCAGCACGGGAATATCCAGGGGCTTGGAAGGCTGGGAGGGAAGGGAAGCGCTTGGAATGGTCACCCAGAGAAGCCCCTGGATCCCTGGAAGTGTCCAAGGCCAGGATAGACGAGGCTTGGAGCACCCTGGGATAGTGGAAAATGTTCCTGTCCATGGCAGGGGTGGAATGGGGTGGGATTTAAGGTCCCTTCCATCCCAAACCATTCCGGATACAATAATTTCAAATACCGCACAAAAACCAACCTATAAAGATTTAACATTGGGAAGCTCAACAAGATGAATCTCTCCACTGTTTTACAAGAGAGGGGGAAAAATATCCCAAAATTTTCATTTTGGGTTGATGAAATTATGAGGAGGCAACAGATTAATCAGTGTTTAAATCAAACTGAAGTCATGGGTGCTGCTACGCAGTTAAAGTCTCTTAATGAACCTGAAAATAATTACGGGAAGATGTTTCCCACAGAGGTTTGTGTCACCATCAGGTTCAATTTTTCAGTCTTTAATCTCTGAATTGAACCAAACACTCCCCAAAACCCAGGTGGGCCAGGCATGGTAAACACCGGATTGGAAGAATTCCCCTCACGCATCCCTAAGCTCGTGAACAAATGGAAAACTCAACCTAAGCTGATCAAAATGGGTCTAATCCAAGTTCCCTGGGAATTGCATCATGATGGTGGAGTGGAGGTGCACAGAAGTGTGGCAGCTGCTGTTAAAATCCTCCCTGTGCAGAATTCCAAAGGCATTGAGCTGTCTGGAAGCGGGAAACAGGGATCATCCTCCCCCCAGCCCTGACCTGAGCTCCGGGAGAGTCACCAAGACGAGCAGCTCGGCAGGATCCAGGCTGGATTTGCTGGATCAGCTCCTCCCAGCTGCTGGGCCTGCACAGTTTGCTGATTTCATTTGTTAATTAGCTGCCTTTGTCTTCAGATGTTTGGAGCAGGCGGGATAAGAATAAAACACATCTGGGAAAGGGATGGGAACGGCTTCATCCCGCAGGGCAGAGCGGAGACAGCGGTGACGCATCGCTGCACTGGAGTTATTCAGCTCCTGAGTTATCCTTGGATGTGAAACTCCTGGTTTTTCCATGTTATTTTTCCTCTGGGAGTTATTCAGCTCCTGAGTTATCCTTCAATGTGAAAGTCCCGTGTTTTCCAAGCTATTTTCCCTCCCGGACCTAGCCCAAGCTTTCAGCCAGGAATCATTGAGGTGGGAAAAGAATTTAGGATCATCGAGTCCCAGCTGTGCCTGATCCCCACCTTGTCCCCAGCCCAGAGCTCTGAGTGCCACGGCCACCACTGCCCATGTCCCCATGTGCCACATCCACACAGATTTGAAATCCCTTCAGGGTTGGGGACTCCACCCTGTACCTGTGCCAGGGCTGGGGAACACTTTTAGGGAAGAAATTTTCCCAAATATCCAATCTAAACCCCACGGAATCCCTGAGTTGGAAAAGAGCTCCAAGGTCAGAGTCCCAACTGTGCCTGATGCCCACCCTGTCCCCAGCCCAGAGCTCTGAGTGCCACCTCCAGGTGACACCTCCAGGGATGGGCACTCCAAACCTCCCTGGGCTGTTCCAAGGCCTGAGCCCCCTTTCCATGGGGAAATTCCTGCTGGTGCCCACCCTGAGCCTGCCCTGGCCCAGCCTGAGGCCGTTCCCTCTGCTCCTGTCCCTGTTCCCTGGAGCAGAGCCCGACCCCCCCGGCTGTCCCCTCCTGGCAGGGAGTTGTGCAGAGCCACAAGGGCTCCCCTGAGCCTCCTTTTCTCCAGGCTGAGCCCCTTCCCAGCTCCCTCAGGAATTCTTGATCCCCTTTCCAGCTCCCTCAGCCTCTCCTGGGGCTCCAGACCCTTCCCAGCTCCTTCAGCTGCTCCTCATCAGATTTATTCTCAATAATTCACAGAATTCTGGAATGGTTTGGGTTGGAAGGAAGGAACTTAAATCCCATCCAGTGCCACCCCTGCCACACCTTCTGCTATCCCAGGGTGCTCCAAAGTCCATCCAACCTGGCCTGGAACGCTTCCAGGAATTCAGCAGTCACAGCTTCTCCATCAAGGCAGCTTTGAAATGCTTTGTGTGGGATAGAAACCTCAAAAACTCAATTAATTTCTCTATTTCTTGCGTCCTACAGAAAGGAAAACGAGCTCTCCCACTCTCCACCCCTTCACGTGTCCGGTGTGGACACACAGCAGCTCTAACCAAGCTGGAACGACTGGAATCAAGTTATTCCCAGCTCCATGTGAGCTATTTTCACCTCTCCAACCCTTTCAGAGAGATTTATTCTGCATCTGCAGTGCTGCATGTGCAGAACAGCCCCGGCACTGAAAACAAGCAGCATTTCCAGCTGCTGGAAGGAAGCAAATGTTCCCTCCTTGTTCCCACGATGGAGAGCGTGACCCTGGGAGCCCCCTGAGGAGCTTCCATCGATTTCCAATGGAATTTCGGGAGGATCAGAGCCCTGCCAGGAGGCTGTTAACACACTCCAACACAAAAGGACAAAGCAAATGACCTCAGTATCAACAATCCCCACGCAGCTCCGGGCTGTGATGCTTTCCAGGGGGTTCACACTGCAACAGAATTCCAGAAGGAAAAACACAACGAGCTCTGGCTGAGGGGATTTTCTGGAGGAAACATTTTCACCCCTCTTTCAATGAGGTTATAAATACACCTGCTTGAAACCACAAGCATGTCCTGGTGACACCGGCGGGGTGGCACGGGGGGTGCAGCACTACAGGAGGGTTTTCCTTCTCCAGGGACACCAAACAGAGCCAATTCCCATCGTTTCTGGGGCTGGATTAGCACCGGAATCCCCAGGGAGCAGACAGGTTCTCAGAGCTAGCAGAACAAACAATATCCATGACAACGCTCGACTTCCACAGGGATGGGAGTAGCCCTGAGGAGGAGGACGGGGAGTGTTGGTGGATCAGAGGCTGGGCATGACCTGATTGGCGTGGGATTCTGCCCCTCTGCCCCACCCAGGTGAGACCCCACCTGCAGAGCTGCCCCAGCTCTGGATCCAACAGCAGAGGCATGAGGAGCTGCTGGAGTGATCCAAAGGAATCCAAAGGGCTGGAGACCCTCTGGAGCCAGGCTGGGAGAGCTGGGAATGTTCCCTGGAGAGGAGAAGGCTCCAGGGAGAGCTCAGAGCCCCTTGCAGGGCCTGAAGGGGCTCCAGGAGAGCTGGAGAGGGACTGGGGACAAGGGATGGAGGGACAGGACCCAGGGAGTGGCTCCCACTGCCAGAGGGCAGGGATGGATGGGAGATTGGGAATTGGGAATTCCTGGCTGGGCTGGAATTCCCAGAGCAGCTGGGGCTGCCCCTGGATCCCTGGCAGTGCCCAAGGCCAGGCTGGACACTGGGGCTGGAGCACCTGGGACAGTGGGAGGGGTCCCTGCCATGGCAGGGGTGGCACTGGGAGGGATTTAAGTCTCATTCCAACCCAAACCATTCCATGATTCCATGATTCTTTGGGCGTCTGCTCAGATGGAAAAGGAGCAGTGGATTTTCCCAATCAATGGAATTTCCCAATCAGTGGATTTTCCCAATCAATAGAAATTCCCAATCAATGGAATTTCCCAATCAGTGGAATTTCCCAGTCAGTGGATTTTCCCAATCAGTGGAATTTCCCAATCACCAGCAGTCAGAACGAGGAACGTCCATGAATTCCCAGCAGAGGTTCCCAGCACCAAACTGCCCCAGGCACGGCCTGAAACACTGGAAAAGTCCTGGAATAATGGGAACTTCTGGGATCACTGTGCAGGAAAGATTTAATTTACTCCCACGCTGAGAATCAGTGACAGACTACACGATCCTAACCTGGTCTCGTGTTTTTAAGCAACAT
>VZSE01014407.1:218520-342739 GCA_013398275.1 Promerops cafer | reverse complement strand
TGTTTTTTTTTTTTGGCCTCCCGCCCCTCCCCCCCCGCCCCATCGCTGGCGTTTTTGATCTGACTGAGACGACAAAACTTGCAGCACCTCAGTTCTGAAGTTCATAATCTTAGTATTTTATTACGTTATACAGATCGAGGGAAACAGTGGTGTGTAGGTTATCAAATGACTTTTCAGAATAAGGCATGTTTATATACTTTATTCGGTTGGTCTGTTTGGGTTTTTTTGCTTGTGTGTTTTTTTTTCATTGAAGGAGAAATATTAAGAATTTGTGATTATACATACTTTTTCTTAGTGTTATAATTTGGGATTATTCACTGTGATTATAAATATGTCAACTTTTAAGTGGAGAATAGCCAGGGCTGTCTGTTGTAGTTGTTAATTCAGTCTAAAGTACTGCAAAGTTAGTCATGGGGTAGATGACAAGATAGAAACTTACCTGAAAGGGTTTATGGCAGGGAAAGGACCAGTGGGTGAATGCAGGAAGGAAAATGGTTATGCTGAGTAGGTTTTAATGCTTGTATAACGAAGCGCCAATGTCCTTATAGATAAGTTTTGCACATATTCATTATGGCAATGAAAAGTTACCAGAAGTTAGCTTTGAAGTTGGCTAGGCTTTTCAGCCTCAGGAAAATGGGAGGGTGTTTATTCCACTTGCTTTCATTCTTAGTTTATTGTGTTGTGACTTCATAAATTCCAAAGGCTTACTAACAATATTTAAAAGTTTGGGCTACTTTCATGTGTAATAATAGCCATCTTCAACTTTGAAAAGTTTGGAATGATTTGATAATTTCTCTTGATGTAGGTGTCTATGATACTTTAATTAGAAACACTCAAAAAACAGTACATAGTTACAATGGCACCAAGTTTTTGCTATTTTCAGTATAAACATTACTTGGCAACTTAACTTGTACAGGAGATTTATTGTAGTTAGCAAAAATGGAGCTTCCTCAGTTTATGCATTTGTTCTGTCATTTTTATGTTTGACATTGTTGACTTGGTATCATCCAGTCAGGACTTTAAAGCGAGTATTATAATGCCAGTAAGTAGAAATGCTGGTAATGCTAATGCTTGAGTTTGTGAAGTGATACCTCTGACTTTAGAGGAAAGAAAGAGGCAGCTTGGGAAGATTTTTCCTCTGTAATTATTTCCAGTTGTTTCTGTCTTCTGGATGATAATCTTTATGAGTGAAAGTGGAACAACCCTATGTTACTGCCAAGCTTTCATGGTGACAAAATGTTCCTTTTTTTATGGGCTGACCTTTCAATATGTAGTTCAAACTTCATTTTCAACCCTGGTGTTTACAATTGACAGGCCTTGTCAAAACATATTTCCCATGCAACTGGAGGTTGTCATTATTCTTGTCTTGGAGTTCCGGGTTCTCCAGAGCTGTACGCCAGTGTTCATATTGCGCTTATTAACAGTATGGTACAAAATTATAAAACAAAAAAAATTCTTTTTGCATATGGTACATCAGTAGTAAGGCTGCTGATGCTGATATCTGGTGTTTACAGAAGCCTTTAGTATTTGTTAAAATATTAAAATTTATCCTAGAGACTTATGTGACTTTTTGTTAAAATTCTCATGTGCGAAGCGCTAGCAGCTGCATAAGGAAGAAGTCTTTAACACAAAAGCTGATTAGAAGCAGAGATGACTACTTCCCCTGTCACAAAGATATATTTTAGTGGATGGTTAGGTATAGAATGTTCCTGTGCATTATCTGAAACATAACATGCCAGGGAAGAATGAAGCTCACTAAGCTGTTCATGTGTTTTGGTTGGATCTGGGGCTTATACAGAAAGGCTACTGACTCAGTGAAGCTGGAGCTATGTTTATGGGAGTGATGATTTAGTCTTTTCATCCAACCTGGGGTTTTCTAACCCTCCAAACAGAGAAAACATGAATCTGTTTCTTGGTAAGCTACTGAACGTCTGTGTCTGCTGAATTCATGGCAAAACACTTTTGAAAGCTTTTGTTTTATTCTGTAACCAGAAGTGGAAAAGTGCTTTGAGTCATATATGTGAACATTTAAAAGTGCCGTAAGATCTATAAATTTTAAATGTTGTTAGTATTGGTAACTTCTATATAGAGTTTTGGAATGTCATTAAAAAGTATTCTTTCCAGTGGACAGTCAAGCTGATTCTCACTTCTGAAGTAAGACTTTTCATTTTACTTTCGCTGAACTTTGCTGTAAACATAGGCAAAGTCATTGTTTTCTTCACTTTTCATTAGAGACTGTCAGCTTACATGTGAGAAATAAAGCATTGAATTTAAAATGGCTTGTGCTGATTGGGAATGGATAAGTAGTATGTGTCTGAACAGAGAGACTTGAGAATTTTAAAGGGTGTTAGGAAAGGAATTAAATATTTCTTAACTTAGCAAAGCAATGGACTGACTTTAGAAGAATAGTTGCCATAACATAAAGTGATAGCTTTCTTAATTGAGAAGCAGTTAATATAAAAATCTGTGCTGAGGATTAATTTGTTAAATGGCAAGGATATGTAGTTTTGCAATAGCTCTCAGTGTTCCAGTATCATTCTAAAAAAGGACTGAGTTTATACCTGTTAATATAAAGGTACTGCACAGAACTTGGAAACCCAGTTATTTTGGGCTGAGCAGATTTTACCACTGAGACAAATTAATCTCTTAACAGTGGAAATGCTTTGTGGGATTCCTAGTTCTTACTTTATGGTCCCTGTTATCTTTTGATTCGGCCTTACTGAATTTCTTAAATTGCTCTTGAGTTTTTTGTCTCCTGCATAGCAATAAAAATAATTTTTGGTTCAGCTACTGCCTGTGCAGTTCATTAGCGCTTTCTTTTCATTAAACTTGAGAAACTTCTCCTTCAACTGTGTTAGTAAGACTACTGTCGATGGGTTTTTTTTTTTTTTGCACATGCTGTGTTCCCTATTCTGTGTGAACAGAAGAGCCAGAGAGCTCAGGAGAGTGTCCAAGGTTAGCAGAGTGTGTATGAATGACCTTCCTTTTGCCATAGGTGAGCCTCTTCTGTAGCCCTGTTGCCTTGCTGTTGCTCCAATCCCTGTGTTCAAATCAGTTTTGTGTGTCTTGAACACCTTATACTGACAGCTGAAGACTTAATTCATGGCCTCAATGGTCCAGTGATATTCTGCTAGATACTGAAACTTTCGTTCAGGAGGGACAGCTGTATTGTCTTAACCATATAAAACATATGTTCCACAGTGACTGATTTGCACAGACTTCATTGATGTTTCCTGCCTAGATTTTTGAAACTTCGTATGGAGTGATGGCGTTAGCAGTAAGCTAGAATCTTCAGTCTAAATTGCCAGTCACTCATTGCTGAAGGAAACGTAAAAAGCAAAACCCCTCAACAGAGTTTCTCTGAAACTGGACACAGTGGAGCTTGAGCTCCAAGAATTTAGCTCCAGCTGGTTAACCAGATGGTGGGATGACCAGTATTGTTTCAGGAATCTGACTTGGGTGTCTTACATCAGCAAATAAAGAGGAATAAATTTTGCTGAGCAGATCAGTAGAGGCAAATAGAGAAGTGAGGATAATCATTGAGAATCCTTAAGTTGTGAATTTTGTCTTAGTATCTGGATGAATTTGAAACTTAGGGGGATTTAAATTGTTATGATTTGTTCAGTATTCTGCTATGTATTTTTAATATTTCAGTTGTTTGTGTTGTCTTTTATTTCTGTGAAGTTTCCCAAATTTCAGGAGCATGATATTTAGATAGTGTGGTGCTGACAGCAACTGTATTTTGTTTGTGATAAGAAATGTAAAATCTTAAAACAAATAGCACTAAAAATAGTACTGTTAGAATGGACATGGAATACTGGGAGAGAAGAACAAATTTTAGAAAGACAGGTTTTTGTATGGGGGTAGGAGTTGGTTCAAATACAAAGCACATCTGAAAAAGAAGTTCATGACAGGATTGTTGATTTTTCTGAGGATGGAGAAAGGTTCTAGTGTTGTAAAAGCAAACAATAGTACGGAACTTGGAATTAGTATGCAAGTCTTTGTTATATATGGGTCAGTATTACATAGGTATAGCTGTATTTGTGCTATATTCAGTTTAAATGGATGTGTTCAGGCTATCACCTGATCTTCAAAAGATGCACTGTAATCCCTCCTCTACCTTAAAACAACATTTAGTCACTTCCATATAATGGAGTTTAGAGGTATATGCTCTGGAAACTGTAAAGCTTCTTACAAGCTTTATTTGTTTTTTCCCTTCCACTTCTGCACTCTGTTTAAAATGGGTTTTAGCAATGACCATATAGCCAAGGTCTGTTTTAGTTTGATAGTTACTGGTAACGGTATAAGAAGATACTGCCTACCAAAACTTAAGGTTCTGAGGAAGGCTGTTTGGCTGCACTGCCTTCAGCTTAGCACAGACTAGAGCTTTGTGTCTGTGTTTTTGTATGGGGAAAAAGGACATGTGCATTTCTTACTGATTAAATTAATATTTGAATATGAAATACTGAATCATAACACTCTAGAATAAATCCACTGTAGCTGTTGCCTAATTTGCACCTGGTAAATTGTCAGTATATGGTCTTCAAAAATTCAGGTTAAATCAGAGCTGCAACAGTAGCATGTTATGTTTAACTCTACATAATTTTCTGTAACTTTATATTTGTGCAATTGACAGATAGCTCATGGTCATCTCAGAGTGATAAGATGATCTTCATGTTTATATGTGGTTGACAAGAAACAAACCTATGAGCCTCAAACTGTATCTTAATTTTCTTTGTGATCTTAAAAGGAGAAGCTTGGGGGATTTTTTTGTTTGTTTATTTGGGTATTTTTTTAATTAACAAAAACAAAACAAAAAAAACCCCACAGACAGAAAAAAAAAAAAAAAAAAACCACCCAAATACCCCCCCCCCCCCCCCCCAAAAAAAAAAAACCAAACAAACCAAAACCACCCCACAACTCAACAAGCCCTAAACATGCTTTCAGTTGTGTTAGACCCAGGTACGATCTGCCAAATCTGTCTCTGCTGCTGACAAGAGTGAGTAGCTGAGATGGAACTTCCAGTTGCTGTTGAATACTCTGCTTTTTGTTAATGTTTAACTTTAGTGAGTACTGGAAGTGACATACCATCAAGGTATTGACTCCCCAACAAGGCCAATCTCTAATCCGTTTCAGTAGAAGGTTAGCACTGATAGTTCCCTGGGTTTTCACCTTTCTCTTTGAATAAAATTGGTAGTTTAACCTCTTCTCTGGACATCTCACAAGTAAAAGGTAGAATGTCCATATGCCCATATGTGACTAAGGGAACATACTGGATTGTGAGTATGATCTTCATGGTTTTAGAAAACAAATAGAAGTCTAGGAGCATTTATCATTAGCATTTTCTGGCTAAAATTCAACATGTAAATACAGCATTAAAGTTGGGTTAATGAGCACCTGAAGTTCATTTCTCAGAGATAATTTACTTTTACTTTAAAAGGCAGGTAGCAAATGCTTTATCTGGTGTTGCTTGGTTTTATGGAAGGTGGGAAGCAAGGAGAGGATATACCTTTACTTGTTAATTTTCATGCTGCCTTTTAAATGAATAGATGAACAGAGTAAGTTACTTTGTTCTGTCCTTCATTAAGTTTAACAAACCTTCTTGCCATACCATTTTTCCTTTTATTTTCCAAAGGAATTTTTTTCATTTTCTTTGCTGTGCTACAGAAACCTTAGACTAGGGTTTACTTAGCAGGTGTAAACGGCAGAGCTTCAATTTAAATGTTTTTATCTGGAAATAACCTATATTCTCTTCAGTGTTAATATATGTTAACTGTCTTCTGCAGCTGTAAAATCGTGAAGGCAGCTGTGCTGAGAATTGTTAAACACTAACCCAGTGAAAGGGTACTTACTAACTCCTCAATGCTCAAAAAGAGGTGAAACACTTGTGTTGGGGAGGTCCAGTGCCCTTGATAACATCGTTTTTTCATTATTATAAAAGTTAATGTAAGAACTGTAGCTGGCTTTATGTAACAGATCCCAAAGGTGTGTACCTGGTGATCGATTTAATTGGTTGATTAAGCTGTTGTTTTAGTGAGCCGTTTCAAAGCTTGTTTGTGCCATGTGGCCATGCTCTGGTGGTCCTGTAGGGGTTGGAGGAGCACTGGTTTAAGTCATTGCAGTGTGAAACCTTGAAGGCAGAGCTGCACATTGCACTACCAAGGCTGTGTGTAAACCAGACTAGGGGAGAGATCAGATGTTTGGCTGGGGTTTATGTACTGTAATTTTATAGACAACGTAAAGGATTATGTTTCAGTTGTCAGTTCTTGAATTTGTGATTCGTGGTCTTGAAAAGCAGAGGGAATACAGAGGTCTGTCAACATTACTGACTTCAGGAATTAGCTCAGCAGAATCTGGTTTTGAGTGACATTGAGTCTTTTTTGAAATCTAGTAACAGCATCTGCCAGGCTGTTTTTTTGCCAGCCCTTTTAATGAAGTCTAATATCTGTTGAAGTGGATTCAGTTTCTTGCTATGAATGGGTGAAAATTACAGTTAGACCATCAGGAAATTGTTACTCAAAGCTAAAATATTGATTGTTTTGTATTACTGCTTTAAATAACCTGCAAAAGTAAACTGAAAAATCCTAAAAAGCATATTTATTTTTTCAAATTAACAGTTGGCAAAAGGGGAGAAAATGTAGTTCAAAGAACTTGCTTTGTGGTATAAGTTAAAATATTCAAAGGATGTTTATATATTGACACTTTTTGTCTTCTGGCTGCTTTTTTTAGAGGCAGTTAAGTGGCTGAAGCTATTTGTGTTGACAGTCCTAATTTTTTTTTTAAGAGGAGAAAAAAAGTTTTAGGGGCTTCCTTTGTCCTTAATTTGAATTACTGTTTTATGTAATTCATCTGAACAGCTTTTTTTAAGAAAATGTTTTCGTTGACACCTAAAGTCCTAAGATTTATATGATTTATTCAACTCCTACCGGATTCATTAGTTGATTAAAACCTCATAGCTAAAGGAAGCAGTATAAAATAATTTTCCCAGACACTGCCTCAGTCCCCACAATTACTTAAAGGTTAATTTTTTAAAATGTAAACTTTTTAATATATTTTTCCTGATATGCCTTTTGTTTTGCTGATGAGCAAAGGGACAGATGTGCTCAAGCTTGCATTGTGACTAAATTCTTGATTGCAAACAAATTATAGTACTTAGAATTGTTATTAAAGGGGTTTAACTTGTGGAAAACTGTATCATGTTTTGTGGATTCTTGTCAATTTTCAATTTAGGTGTTCTTTTTTTTTTTAAAGTCTTTAGGGAAATGACGAATGAAATCTTGAGGAGATGATGACAAATAATGGAAGTAAAATTAAAGTAATGCTGTAGTTTTTCCACTTGTGATAGGTAGTTAGCCTTATGAAAATATTTCTCATTTTGTATGATAGAAATAGTATATAATATTATAAACATGCAGGACTGGTACTACAGCAGTATGCCAAGGAATGTTATGCTTACCAAGAGTGGGACTTTCACTTTTGCTCTCAGCTTGACTTTTTGACATGAAGGGTTCTCTTTACTTTAGACTTTATGAAAGTGAAGGCACCCAAACTGATAAAGCTTTTTTAGCCCTAGTAGAATGAAAAAAATAATAAAGGGGGAAAAAAGTTAATGCATATTAAGAGTTGGTGAAAGGTAATTCTATCAGTGTCCTTAACAGGACAGATTTAACACAGTAATTGGGATGAAAATGCTAACACTAGGCTTAACTTTTTTTTTTTTCTTAGTATGTATCTCTTGTCTCTGTCTACTCTGATGAGAAAAAATAAATAATTTTTTTTTGTTTTTTTTTCTGTCAGTAACTTTATCTAATTGCCTTTATTAGTCCCGTTACAACCCAGGGATCACAAACACAGCAACTACAGAAGCATTATGGCATTACCTCACCTATCAGTTTAGCTGCCCCCAAGGAGTTTGACTGCATGCTTACCCAGAAATTAATTGAAACCCTAAAACCTTATGGCGTATTTGAAGAGGAAGAAGAGCTGCAACGCAGGTGAGTGAGCACCCCATTTTGTGTTCTGTCATGAGGTTCATGTGTGACCATTGAAGACCAAGAGTGTGTGTGTTCTTCCAAATGCTTTCTTAAAAGCCTAGTGGAATTGTAAGCTTGATTTTTCTCAATTAAGAGTAATACCTCAAAATACAGAGAGGAATTAAAATGGCCTTAAATTTAAGAGGCTGGTTTGCATTTTTCCCCTTCATCACTACTTCATTGTAATGGACCTTTTACTTCTTTTTTCCTTATTAAGCTTTCTAGAGGTTTTTTTTACTCTCAGTACTGCTTATCACTGTTGTTTTAGATGCATGTGTTATGCGAATTAAAGTTTTATTTTGAAAATGAGTTGAGTTCATGTGTGTATGCCTTGCATGCTTTCATTTTTTTGGAGCTTAAATCTCTTGAATGTCTCTAAGGGGTGAAAAATAGTGGGAATGTTGTAGGAGTAACTTTTTCAGCATATATGTGTATTTAACAAGATCTCTAATTAGATCCGTAATGTTACTCAAGTTGACTTACTGGATAATGATGATCATAGTCTTTAAAAAATTCTACTAGTTTTGTCTCAGTTTGTAACCTGTCATTCTGCTGTTTTATTAATAGGATTCTAATTTTGGGAAAATTAAATAACTTGGTAAAGGAATGGATACGGGAAATCAGTGAAAGCAAGGTATGCATGTATTTTACACGGAGTCGCCAATATTGTGATTCTAAGAGTGCTGTAGGAAGATTATTCCAACATACATTCCTGTACTGAATGGGATGAACCTTAGATTTGGGGATGAAAACAAATATCATCCTTTTGTAGTTCCTTTTGCAAGCAGCATTGCCCCTTCATAGTAAAACCTTGTAACAGAAAGAAACTGATAGCAACTTGAGTAGTTGCTTGAATTCTTCTCAAAATTCATGCATTTGGTACTGTATTTATTACAGCCTTAGCGTATTTGCCTTTGTGAAACTGCTAGATCTTAAAATGTGCTTGCTGCATCTTTGTGGTCTGTGGTCTTTTTCTTTCTTGTCAGTCTTGTAATGTTACTTTTGTAGACTGATACTGTTTTTGCCAGGTTATAGTAATCCCTGCGCCCACACATCTTCTTTGAATGGTTATAGATTTGCATGATTATAGATTTTTTTTAGAGGAAACGCCTAATTTTTTAAGCTATTTTGCTTTGTGTGTGTCTGGGATTGTATGTTTTCTGTACACTTTGCTTATGCAATGAGAATTTATATATGAACAAGACTACGGGCAGGGACAGCCCTGCTACATGTGTGTTGATCCTTGAAAACAAAATAGTGAGAACATTGTCACCAGTGTAAGATTGAAAGCTGCTTAAGTTAATCCCATGTACATTGCAAAATGCAACTTTTTATTTATTTTGTGTTCTGCTATGTAAACAAACATACATGTAGGGTTTCAGATTGTAGCATTGCATTCCCTTATGAAAGGATAGCTCTCTTTGCCCACAGTACAGTGGATTCAACAATTTTTTAAAGACTAGAAATTTTAGTAGATGTATCTAAACAATTTAAACATAAAATAAATACCTTTCCCAGACCCAAGTTTTTATTTAAAAAAACACTTTGGTACAAGTGTCTCTGAAAGTAATGTAATAAACACGGATACAGTAGCCTGTGTTTTGAGTTGCTCTAAATTGGAATCCATGATGTATTTATGTGTCAGTCTGAAATGCGTGAGTGGTAAGCAAAATGTGTTTGATCTCTGTAATGTTATAAAGCTATTGCACCTGAAGTGTAGAATTGGTGCAACAATTACCAGGTTTGAGGCAGTAATGTGTAATGTAGTTCAAATGCTCCAAATGATCCAAGTGGCAAAGGTATCTCAGTCTTTTCTGTAAATACTGAGATTATTTCAGTAGGTCAACAGCATAAATTTTGTGCAATACTTTTCCTCTTGTTTGAAAATAAATTATTTGTGTTGTTTTAAGTTTTTAAGGTAAAATAACCAGTTTTTTTTTTTGCTCCATTTAGAATCTTCCGCAATCGGTAATAGAAAACGTTGGAGGAAAAATTTTTACATTTGGATCCTATAGATTAGGGGTTCATACAAAAGGTAACATTTCCTTTTGTGCTAAAAATCCATGTGTTGGAGCTAATGACTAATCTTGCTGTATTTTGCGGTGGTGTTAGATTTGTTAATTTTTTTTTTGTTAACCATCTCTAGTCTTCATTCTAAATAAAAGAAATATATTTCTATATTATGTTTTCATCATGGATTGAGAAACAGACAAAAAAGTTGAAAATTATTTAAAGACAGAGGAAGTTGTGTACTTAAATTTTAATATTTTGTTCTTTGAAAATTACAAGTGTTCTACAATTGAAGCAAGAGTATGTATGTGTTCTGTATGTTTAATGGCCATGAATTTTTTTCATTTGGCTTGACTTAGTATTTAAAAAAAACCACCATTCCACATGATGAGAAACTGAATTTTACTGCTTAATTATTAATAAAAATATGTCTATTGGCATGGCATTCCATGCATGTGAAGTATTGAGTAATTTACTTCTGCTAATTAACAATTTCAGGTGCTGATATTGATGCCTTGTGTGTTGCACCAAGACATGTTGAAAGAAGTGATTTTTTCACATCGTTTTATGAAAAGTTAAAACAACAAGAAGAAGTGAAAGATTTGAGGGTATGTGAAACATCTGATACAGCTTGCTGACCTGAGGATTAGGAATATTCAGTAGTGAAAGATGATGCATTAAATAAGTAAATATAACTTTACTGTTAAGACTTGCAAAGGATTTTTTGTTAACCTGCAGCAAAGCCTATCTTAAGAGTTGAAATAAATAGAGGTTCTTTGGAATTTTCACTGCTCTCACTTAATAGATACACTCAAAAATTTGAATGGCAGAATGATCTCCTTAGCATGTGTGTTAGTATGGCAAAATTTCTGCTTACTCACCTAGAAGCAGGCAGACACAAATGTAAATGTTAGCTTGACAGGGTTCACAACCAAACTAGTTTGGTTTTAATGAAGGTTTTATGCTGCTTTTTTATAACTTCATGCTTATATAAACAGTAATGGTGGTTGATATTAAGTAAATTTTTTTTTATTGGCTGTCAACTGTGCATTTGAAAAGGGAAGCTATATTTTTAGTGTGTCTTGTTACTAAAGGCTTGTGCATGATTTTTAGCTTCTAAAGATGAAGATTTCCCTTGTAGTAGTGGAAGACTGTACTAATGCAGCATTTTGTTTCTGTTATGCCTCCCTTAGTCAGCTGGTGGGAGCTTTAATCTTTATATTGGCTCAGAGTAAATTTTCTCTGCTCCGGTTTGGTTGTTTTTTTTTTGGTTTTTTTTTTTTTTGTTTTGTTTTTTTTTTTTTTTTTTTTTTTTTTTTTTTTTTTTTTTTTTTTTTTTTTNGTTTTTTTTTTTTGTTTTTTAGATGAAGATAGTTGCTGCAAGTCTTTGTTTGGTTTAGTCCTGTTTTCATAAAATAAATGGAACTGTCTCTGCAGCATTCTTCCAATCTATGCACCCTGTAGTTGGTAACTACCAGGGTAGTGCAAACATCTAGTGGTAACACTATATGCACTGAAACAACTGTTTACAATGCTTTATTGTCTGAACACATTTAGTAATCTTTAAATTGATGTGCTATATTTGAAAGGATTCATATTTTCAGATTTCCATTTAACTTTTCTGTAAACTGTAACTCCAGGTAATGTAGTTGATTTAGCAGCAAGGTAAGTGTGGTATTCAGTTTGCTGTACTGAGTGAGTATGAGACACCTGTGAATTTGATTTTTGCTTAGGATCGATCCATCCTGCCAGCCAGTAATATTAAGGTAACCTTATCTAAGGTTTGAGCACAGACAGTAGTGTTGTCTCCTCCTCTTGGTAAGAACTGAAACATTCTTGGAACAGTTTATCCTCCAACAGTTCCGAGTATTATTTGGAGGTAGACAGTGTTCTCTGCTTTTACTAAAACAGTGTGCTGCAGATCTGCATTTAGTTCAGATGCACAGTTCAGGAAAATTATATTCATAGCTGATTCCAGATTAGATGTGAAGTTCCATAGTTTCATCGTGATATTGTTCATCAAAACACTGTATTATTGGCCACATTTTAAAAACATGCTCAACATCTGGAGACTGGTGACTTCCAACTGCTTTAGGTGATGTCAGGCTGCTTAGTTACAGAGTCTTTTCCTCATTTCTTATACCAGCTGCAGAAGCAGTAATAATAGGCCTTTTAGAGCAAGAATCCCCATAGCTTGGACTAGGAATACTTAGAGATATTTGTGGGGAATAAAAGAATCATGCCTTGTGTGTAGTGAGACAGAGGGTTGGACCTTGAGGTAACACCATCAGAGGTGGTTGGTACAAGTTTGGATCATTATTAACATCTAGACAGCTGCAGCACGTAGTAGGTAGTTCTAGGTTCTGCATAAGTTCTCAATGGTGGAGAAAGACATTGTTGTCAAAAATCAACCTTAAAACAAAAACATTGATACAAATACCATTTCATTAGGATTGTCTAGACCTTGTAGCTCTTGTTTATAAATGTTCTCTACACTGAAAATAAAATGCAACTTTTTTCCCCCCAGGCTGTTGAAGAAGCTTTTGTCCCAGTTATTAAACTTTGTTTTGATGGAATAGAGGTAAAGATCCTATTTTAATTTGTTTGGGTAGAATGTGGTTAAAACAAAGTTTTTAAGATCTTAAATCATTATTCATTAATAGGAATCCTATTAAAGTGACTCTCTGAGGTTCCTACCTAATTTTGTCAACAGTCCTCAGTTGTGTAATTTAAAGTGCAGATTTAAGACTGAAACAAGTTTTTCTTGATGAACTTAAAGCTGTGTGCAGAATATCTTCCTGTTCTTTTTTCTTTTGGCTCTGCTACCCACTTGTACTGATTAGTTTACTGACCTGTAGAGTACCAGTACAGGCATTTTTTAGGCTTAACATATAATAGAAACTATATGTGTAAATAATGCAGCTTTTTGACTGCTAATGATTAACTGTCCAAACATGAAAGATTTGCTTATTATCCTACATTATAGCAAGTTGTGGTCCTTAACAAGTTGTCAGAA
Organism: Promerops cafer; assembly: GCA_013398275.1. Lineage (NCBI taxonomy): Eukaryota > Metazoa > Chordata > Aves > Passeriformes > Nectariniidae > Promerops > Promerops cafer. The sequence continues at coordinate 329,680 of VZSE01014407.1, read as the reverse complement.
GTGTGCTGCTGAAGGCAGGCTGGGTATTCCTTTTGTTGTGATCTCTTAACATATCTGTAAACACATGACCAAAACAATGGTTTTGGTGGCTGTAGCCTGATGGATCAGCTGTCTTGGAGCAGTGAACTTGCTTAATTTGATTTTTGCTAAGGAAACAGGAATAGTGATTTTTCAAAAGATGTTCTGTTTATTCTTCTCAGACTGTTACATAGTCAAACTGTCATCTTTTGGTGACAAGACAAAAACATATGAACTGTTTATACACACAGTTAATGAGACTTATAGTTGGATTATGTCAACCAGTAACTGGTGGGTACAAGAAGGTTAGTTTACAGAGGGGAAGGAATTCTCATGCTAATCTTCTGGCAAATGACATGGTGTAGTATTGTACACAAGACTGGCAATCTCTTCTCTCCCAGTCTGTGAATTTGTATCTGTTAGCCATTTTATACTGTTCATATGCAGTTCAGTATTAAGAAACATTTTCCTGGAGAATCTGTTTGCTGTTACATAGCTTAGGTATTCATTCTACATGTCAAAACTTGCCATAGCAGTCCTCTGGTCAGTGTGGTTTTTTTATGTTGCCTTTTTTTTTCTCCAGTCATTCAAGCTGGAGTTTTCTCTCCTTTTTAAAAAATGAAATTTGGAATACAAGACCAAATAGGGGAAAAAATAAGGACTGTTTGCTCTAAAAGAAGTAACAACTTGTTCCAATATAGTAATTTATGATGGGCTTTGATGGGCTTAGGTTTATTACTGAGATTTAACTCATGTTGCTGACAGTGCATGAGATTTCTCATATCACAAGCTCACTCTTTGTATATACCAGTGTTGTTTTCCACAGTTTCTGATAGTTGTGGTTGTGCCCAGCTATGTCAGCATCAAAAGATTTTTATTTAATTTTCCTTTTGCTAACCCAGGCAAAACATGGTAGAAGGTAGAACTGAGGAAAAGGACTTTTGTGGTGGTTCTGTTATTAAAACTTAAATTCTGACAATAAGTTTTTACATACCCATTTTACATTGTTGTTTAAAATAAACAACTTTCTTCATATTTTTGTTCTTCCTGTAGAGTACTTTGTATTTGATTGCCAGCTACCTTTCCCCCAGTTACATAAGACACACTGTTAATTTCTTTATTTGAAAATAAATGTCAATGAGCTTTGAATCTTTAGAGGTGGTAGACCTTCCAGAGATCAGAGCAGAATTTCAAGCTGAAGTTAATTTTGAACTTGTTTTACACTGAAAAGTAGTACTTTTGATTCAAGTAGGAACTTCTGTGTGTAATACAGACTGTTGATAAGATCAGCTATTAAAGACTTTGAAATACAAAATGCACTGAATACTTTGGAAGTACTTTTCTGTGGAGAAGGGCTTCATCGTTTCAAACGGATGCAAAGTTTTGAGTACCTAAAAAAAGTCTTTAAGGTGTCTTCAGCTTCACTTTATCTGAAATAATTTTAATGTAACTAAACTAGTTTTGGTCTTGGTGCAATAGTACTCAGTATTTCATCGTCTAGTAGGTCAAGTGATAACCACTTTGGTTAAAAGCCTCATTTGGTGAAGTGCCTTTGTTGCCTTGCAGACAGTCTGCTGATATGCACTTGATATTCTCATCAACTGACTGATGGAAAGGCAAACTGACTTCTGCACTCTGCAGTGTCCTTGTGTGCAAGGCAATGTAAAACTAACTCAGTGCTGAATAGTATTTTAGGTGTTCTTCGTCTAGAAAAACCGTTATGTTTAAATATTGCTGAAGTAATAGCAAAGAAACTGGACGTAGTTTCAAAATGTACATGCTTGCTCAGCAGCTTGCTGAATTTTCAGAATGTTTTCTGTAATCAGGTATGTAGACTCTTCATAGATACTGGTCTTAGATAGAGTCAGCTAGTTGCACGTGTGCTTTACAGGAGATGGGGAAGGTATCCTACTCTTCCTGTAATTCCATGGTAATTTTCATGGAATCACAGAATATGCCGGGTTGCAAGGGACCTATCAGGATCATCAAAGTCCAACTCCTGGCCCTGTGTAGGCTGTCCTATGAGTCACACCATGAGCCTAAGAGGGTTGTCCAAATGCTTCTTGAACTCTGTCAGGCTTGGGGCTGTGATCGCTGACCTGGGGGGCCTGTTCCAGCACCCAACCACCCTCTGGGTGAAAAAAAATTGCCCTGATATGTAATCTAAGCCTCCCTGGCTCAGCTTTATGCTGTTTGCTTGAGTCCTGTCACTGGTTATGAGAGTGAAGAGATCCATACCTGCCCCTTTGTCGTCTTCAACCTCCTCATTAGGGATTGCAGTGAGGACTCCCCTCAGTCTTCTCTGGAATTCTTCTCTAGAATATTTGAGAATATTTAGGTTAAAACCAGGATCTGTGTTTTCATAGTGTGTTCTGATGTTGGTAGGATTTTGTATTCTGGACCTAGAAGTGATGCTTGTTCTCAAATGGTTTTATTTACACTGGCAGTCAGCATAGTTTTTGTGTGTATGCTGGTTGTATATTAATCTAAATGGGCATTTTATCCTCTTGGAAAAGGAGCTGTAAAATAGATGAAGCATCTGAAAGTGTTTCTTTAAGTGTCTGTGGGGGATGTTCGTATCTATTTTTAAAAGGGATTCTTGGTACTAGCAAGACTACTATTAGTAAATTTGATAAAAATTACTTACAGAATCCTACAGAAGAAAGAACAGTTTTCTAATGTCTTACCTCTTTTTTTTGTTCTTAAGATTGATATTTTGTTTGCAAGATTAGCACTGCAAACTATTCCTGAGGACTTAGATCTACGAGACGACAGCCTGCTTAAAAATTTAGACATTAGATGCATACGAAGTCTTAATGGTATGTATATACTGATTTGTATATCAATTTGTCTAATCTTTAAATAACTGTCCTAGATTGTTTGATACAGTAGTTGTGGATTTGACTGAAAATACAGCAACTTCACATCTGGAAATAAAGTTATTGCCAGTTTTGAATATCTTTCTGGAGAGAAGGGTTGTTGCTTGTTGGCCAGACTGTTCATGATTTTTTTTTTCATGTTTGGTTAGTACATGGTTCTAGAAATTAATCGGACTTGCAAGGCTTTTGTGTGGAGCATTACCTATTTTTGTAAATAAAGATGTGTGTTTGTTTTTTAATTTGTGTTTGCATAAACATGCATGAAATTGCTTCAGTGACAAATTGGAGATATCAAAATGGTGTCAGTTTGTCAGTTCTTTAGTAGCTTATTAGCTTGTCTAACCCTTAACTTCTCTGTAACACTTTGGCTTAAAAAATAGTTATTTATGTACAGGATGGTGGGGGTTTCAGCCTGGCTGCAGCTTGATGGGGAAGAGGAACATGTTTGCATGAGGAGCACTGATTGTTGTTATAAGCTAAAAACTTGATAATTTGAGATCATCACAGCCACTTAAATTGTTTGTGAAATTCCCATCTGCAATCTCTAGAATTTGTAGTGGCCTCTTACTTTAAAAGTAGTTTTAGATAATATTATGTTCTTGCAAACAGCTCTCCGCAACTACTTAGTAACAATGAAGTACTACTTATTCTTTATTATAAACCCCCTAAAATCAAGCAAATATATTGCCATCTATAATGGTTACAGTCTGAAAATACGCCATCAAAGTAGCAGTGCAGCTAGTATGTTTAAAAACTATTATTTTTAGCCTGTTGTTAAAAATTCAAAGCTTTGACCTATGGCTGGCAGGCGTTCTGTAGGTTGACAAAGACTTACACCTTTTTTAGTTTGCCTGCCCATTCCATGATGTACTGCATGTATTCATATAACAGCAGAACTTGTTTGTTTCAACATCTTATATAGTCCATTAATAACAAAAAAAAAATCAATTAGCAGTCCAAAACTCTCATCATGTGCTCATGAATTGGCTGAGTCTTGCCATAAAACTTTAAAAGTGAAAAAATGCACATGAAAATATCTTAAGCTTTCTAATCCAAAACAAAAGTGACCAGAATATGAAATGGGTTTCCAGCATGCTTATCTAAAAAGTTTGGTAGTGTTGATGGTGGGGGAGGATAAGCAAGCAGAAAACTTGGGAAGCAGCAACTGTAATTAATTCTTTCTTTTGCAGGTTGCCGGGTAACCGATGAAATTCTGCATCTAGTACCAAACATTGACAACTTCAGGTTAACACTGAGAGCTATCAAACTGTGGGCAAAACGTAAGCAGTTTTATTCCAAAATTTGTGAAGTTTTCACTACCTCTTTTGGTTACTGACATCTCTCTCCTTTTGTCTCTTTCCTTGATCCACAGGCCACAACATCTATTCCAATATACTAGGTTTCCTTGGCGGTGTTTCCTGGGCTATGCTAGTAGCAAGAACTTGCCAGCTTTATCCAAATGCAATAGCATCAACTCTTGTACATAAATTTTTCTTGGTATTTTCTAAATGGTATGTTTTTTTTTTTTGGTTTTTTTTTGGTTTGTTTTTAATTTAGATTAAACTAAAATAAAATCGTTTGTAGACACTAAATTTTAGTCCTGTTTTTATGGTACCATTTTCAGCTGTTACCAGATTAAGATAAATTAGAAGCATTGTTCTTGCCACCAGAAATTGTCAGCTTAGTTTTTCAGTAAGTCATCCAACATGTCTTGTTTTTAAAGTATCCAAACCAAAACCATGCAGTTCTTAATTAAAATTTTCTCAAGTATTTTTTGTAATTCAACAATACTCTTCAGATGAAATACTTGTATAGTACAAAATAATAGCATATACCCCAAAATTTTAAGTCTTTTAACATTCAGATACTGGATAATGGATAAAGGAGGTATGCCAGTATCTGCTTTAGGCACATATCTTAAATGCAATTTAAGAGAACCAATGGCAAAAAATGTGGGTTTTAATCTTGTCAGTGTAAGGTGGTAGGTTTTTCAGAATTACCTGCCATTTCATACTCTTGAGCTAATTAGCTCAGAAAGATGGTTTGAATAACTCTGATGGGAAGGTTCCAAGTAAATTTAGAACAAATGGGACAAAAGTGAACTTCGCAGATTACAAATGAATACTGTTTTTCTTAAAAGTCCATATTTTGATATCTATATTCTTCGTGAGACACTGACAGACTTTAAGAATCTCTTACCAAGATTTGCTTTCCTCCAAGCATAGTGTCTTTTCTTCTTAATGTGAAGATAATTTGCACACTTTCACTGTCTTGTATTCATAGGCTTTATAGCCGCCTTGATGTACATTGTGTTTAGTAGTACTTTGCCACGCTAAGGTAATAGAGGGGAATTGGTTGCAATCTGTTTAATGCATTTCTTGGACTTCTCTCCAGTTTGTACATGCATAGCATAAGAGCATAATATACAAATTCCAAGAGATTAACTGACTTCTGCTCTTTATAGGAAGGTAATTTTTATTCAGAGCATAAGATGATTGAAGAACAAGTGTTACTTTTTAGTGTTTCATTCAACAAGGTTTCTTTCTCTCTTGATTATAATTTTCTTTTAATACATATGGTTTGTAACGATGCTATATGCTGTAATTGTGCTGGCTGTTTGTTCTGTAGTTTGTCTATGAAACAGCTAGCTTGAAGATGGACCCAATGTCAATCTTCACAGAGGAATTTATCTTTGATTAATATATTTCAGGAAGAATTCAGAGGAGTTTGAATTAGTTATCTAAACCAGTGGTTATAAACGTTCAAGACTACAGAAAATTCCTTGTTCTGATGCCCTGGAGAAGTTAATTGCAGTTGTGTTTTAGTTCAGCAATACAGCTTATTTAAACAACCCCAGTTAGACCAGCCTAGTCAGGAGGAAATGGTGCTTTATTTTGGGAGCAGATTTAAGAAGGATCACATTCAAAAGTATTGTTTGTGTAACATACATGGTTGTATCCAGTAGTCTTATTCAGTGCTACAATCTTTTTGAACAGGGAATGGCCAAATCCAGTGCTATTGAAACAGCCAGAAGAATGCAATCTTAATTTGCCTGTATGGGACCCAAGGGTTAGTGTGTTATTTTTTCCCCTCTAAGTCACACTGTACAATAAATTCGGTTGCTTAAAAAATTTTAGGTGAACTTCATTTTGGGTTTATTGAACTTAATGTTGTGGTGTTATATCTTCATAAGTAACCTCTAATTCTCCTGAGTATAGAATAAAGTTACCCTAATTTTTTTAATTGACCGCTTGAAGCACACTTGCTAAACAGTGTACTTTTTCTCCCAATTTTTGCAATAAGTGATTTTAATAAAAATTCAGCATAAATAGTTATATGTCTTAAAGTGATGCATTTTTGGAAAATTGCTAATCTTAAAATAGTTTGCTTATTATTTAGAGCCTGTTACTTTTGCAAGTATCTTGAATTCACTTCAGTGCAAGTTTCAGCTGGATAGGCTTGGTTCCATGTAGTTGTAGTAAAGTGTCTTTTCATCTTGCACCAAAGAAGATCATAACTTGAAGTCTTTTAGTTGTTTTCTGTATTGTTTATAATACTTGATCTCCATCTTTGTAGCACTTACATTAAGGACATTGGACATGACTGTCCTTCAGGCAGTATGTGAAACAGCTTGCAGCAGATGCATGGCTCCCATTGTGAGCTTTCAATAGGACATAATATGAGTGTGCTCAATGCTGTTTTGTCAATCATAGAACAGTTGCTATTCAACTAATCTTTACTTTGATGAATAGTGTAAGCATCAGAGGTTGGGTTGTATTCCTTTTTGTACTTCAAATCTGTTTTTTCTGGTTGACGAAAGTTCACATTTAAGTATGTGAAGCAGTTGAAAACATGTTCTTGAGTCTGTTATTCCTGAAATAGGAGATTTGAGGTCAGTGTGTGACGGGAACTGTTGTAGTAACTAATCAAAGTGGGCTAAGATAATGGCAGGGGTTTATCTTTTATTTACCTTCTACAAGATTGTTACCCTAATAATATTTTAATGTACTTTGCGTGTGTATGTTGTGTCCTTTCTTTTTTGTTACCCTGTCTGCTGTTAAATAAAAGTACGTTAATGCAAGTGATGCTTCTGTCAGGTTGCATAGAGCCTCTTTTCTTAAAATGGCTCTTAGTTTTCAGTAGTGTTACAGAAATAAAGTATAAAATACTTTTTGCAAGGTCCGAACAGAGTCATTCTGCAGAAGGTGTTCATATGGTGATGAGGTGTCCTTGGTTTCATGTGATCACAAACTAATTTCTATTAAAGAGGGAAGTTGTTCTGTTTGGTTGGCATTTTTGGATTTAGAAATGCCTGCAACTTGATCTTGATGTGCTGACAGGTTACAGCCCTCCCACATCACTGTCATTCAGAAAGATGTCCTTTGTGAAAGCATTATTGTTTTCTAAACTTTTCTCTATACTCTTGGTCTGCAGACTAAAGTCTCTTAGAACTTAAGACTTGGTTGTAGTAAAGGGAGAAATCCAAATTTTTTAACTGATGTATATGCTTGAAGAAAACTGATTGGCTGTTGTTATATGTAGGTAAACCCCAGTGATAGGTACCATCTTATGCCTATAATTACACCAGCATACCCACAGCAGAACTCTACGTACAATGTGTCCGTTTCTACACGGATGGTCATGGTTGAGGAATTTAAACAAGGTAAGTATTATCTTATGCTCTCTATATAGATGTTTTCAGACAGATTTAAAATAGTTTCATTGGGGGTATGCTTTGAAAGGGGGAGGTGTGTGGATGTTAAAAAGCTTATTGACACGACACTGTTTTGAGGGAGGTAGAACTTGGCCTGTTAAACTTAATGTTGCTCAACACTGCAAACTTAGTAGATACTTCTGCAGGTCTGTCCTTCACTCTTAGAAACTGAGGGTAGTGAAAGAGAATGCCTTGTGCTCTGAAAATTAGAACTAATGGTAAAATAACTTTATTTTAGTGGCTTAGATTGTGTCATGTTACATGAAGGATTAGCAATAGTAGTTCCGCTTGATGCCTGTTTCTAGGCCTAATATAAGGCAATATATTCTCTTGAAGATGAGTCCTCTGGATTTATCCAAGTAATATACTTGAATAATTATAGCAGATAAGAGAAGGTATTATCGAAGCAAGTAGTAGATTTGGTGGAGGGAGCAGCTACAAGTAGCTTTCTCAGACAGAGCAGTACCTTATTGTCTCACTGTGTCTTTGCCTTGCATAAGAGGTGATTCAAATACTATAAGGAAAAGATCTGTTGTCTTTGAACTGTATAGTTAGTGTGGCATATGCAAAAAGCTAAGTGGAGCTGTGTTGCACAGAGTAAAAACATGTGAAATAATCAGTCTGATCAACTAACATACATTTCTACACAGATTATGACTTTTTTTAATACTATGATTTGTTTAACTAATGACCAATGAAAATGACTGAATTATAAATCTTGTTGATAAATTGCTGTGAATTTGAAGGGAGGAAGTAATTCCTAGTAGTTTTTGCGAAGTTGATAAACTGTCTTTACTCTGGATACTAAACTGTATTTTTAAAAAAAAGTTTAAATTTTTTTTTTTTTACAATTTAGGTCTTGCTATCACAGATGAAATTTTGCTGAGTAAGGCAGAGTGGTCCAAACTTTTTGAAGCTCCAAACTTCTTTCAGAAGTACAAGTATGTATTTTATGGCATGGCAGAATATTTTAAGTTTATCAGTTGAACTACCTCATAATGCTCTATAGCACAGGATCATAAATATACATACATTAGAAGTCCAAAAAGTGTTTTGTTAGGATTTTTCTATAGCATGGGAGAGAGAATGCACTACTGTCCTTTCTCTTGGAAAGTATATAATCTCCTCAGGTACTTTTTTGTGTCTTAAACCTGTGTTTCAGAAACCAGTTAGTCCCTGACCAGATATTTAGAAAGTCAGCAGTTAACTCTAGAGTTGGTATGCTACCAATAACATTGAAGAAGTGTCATGTGGTTTGACTAATAGAAATGTTCTTTAGTCCTGTCAGTAAGCATTCTAAAAATGGGTCTTCTCAAGAAAAAAGATGTTAAAAGAACTTATTCTGAAGGTCAGTACTTAAGATAAGTACTTGAAACTGTGTGTTTTCTTCTGTCAATATAGTCAACAGTTCACTCTGATAATAAAAGATATTTTTGCAATTGTGTTGACTAACTACCAGTTGTACTAGTTATTACTAGATTTTTTTCATCAAAGCTTAAGGTTCTTGGACCCTTATTAACTCACATCTAGCTTTTCTAATTTTGTAATGTCTCTGAGGGAAATACTGAAATTCACACTTCACACTTTTAGGGTTTCTAATAATATGCTTGTGGGGCAGCAGCTTGTTTAATGTATACGGACTTGCTGAAAGTTGTATTTTTATAATAAATATGGATTATTAAAATATGGACTACATCTTCTTTGCCCTCAGTTGAAATTGGAGACCCATTTTTCTTGAATCAAGATCAAATATATTTTACACTTGTTTGTGTTGGGTGGTTGGTTGGTTTTGTACTAATCTAAACAAGATTTGAAATATACAGTTCCCCCATTAAAAGAGACTGATGACCTTCATAATGTGTCTGTGTTTTGTTTCTATACCTTTTGCATGATAAAAGCTTTAAAACATTTGGATGGCTTTTATGTTGTTCCTTCAAGCTTAAGATGGAAAACATTTTAAAAAACACTGTTAAATTATATTATTTTTTGAAGTAAAAAATGGGCTGCAGACAAATCAGTTTCTCTTCAAGAGTTGCTGATAAATTCCCTAGTACATTTTCTTTGTTTCTTTCAAAAGTAGAAAAAAATAGGAAGCATTTTATGTCATTTGAAGTAATCTCCATTTTAATGCAGGTTTTTTTTGTGTACCAGCTTAAGCCATTTTACCAGGTGTAGCAATAAAAGCTTCTCTTGCTCAACATTATATATCCAGGTTTTCCGTTTTGCACAAGATGTCTTTGCTCTAATTTTATTTTTCTAAGTGTGGAATGATATTATGGAGCCTGCTTTAATTTAAATTACCCAGGATTTTCTCTGTTTTCCCTTAGTAGGTTAATTTTACAATTTTGTTTAGTGGCATTTACAAAGTAAATAATTACATGTAGTCATCTGTATGCAAGCCAGATCTCTTGGTCAGATCTCCATCTAAAAGATGGGAACTTTGGAATTTTTTCCCCTCTTCACACTCTTCTCCTGTTTAAATTGTAGATGCCTTGGCATGTTCTGCTGAAATTCATAGCAGTGTGTAATGCTCTGCCGAACAAGAGAACATCTGATCCTTGCTCTGAGACAAACATTTTAATTTCTGAAAGCATAGCTTCAGTAATCTATCACTCTCAATGGCAATTGATTGCTAAATATCTATTGTTCATAAGCACTTTTGACTTCTTGTCTTTGTTTAAAATAAACTTCAGTGATGTATGACTAAGGAAATGTAGAGGCTACTGCATACCTGCATAGTAGGAGCAGATTAGAAATTAGGAAAATCAGGAAATCTGCTTTTAGTTACTTTTTTTTCCTTACTTTTTAAATGTCAGCAATTACTTAGAGTTAGGGAGTTGCAACATGTATTACCTGCCATTCGCTTAGATTTAAATTTTTAGAAGGGGAAGGCAACAACAGAGAGCATGTAGATAAGGTGTTTTACAGGGAAGTGACAAGAATTTCAAATGGATGTGAGTTTGAAGTGTTGCATGGGAAATAAAATCGTTGTAGCTTAAGACCAAGAGAGAGCAGGGTTTTGAGAGAAATAGCACTTATTTAATGAGCTCTAGCATATTCTTTCTATGTCCTTAAGAGAGATAATTTTGCTAAATAAGTAGAATATAAATATACTTTTTAAAAAGGTGGTTTAAATTCTTGGCTTCATAGGACTTTCAAGTACTGAATAAATGTATAATTCCCAGACAGGTAATAAAGAAAAATTGAAATTAACATGTTCAAGTGTTCTCACATGGTGTTTTTTGGTTTTATGGGATTTTTTTTTTTTTTTTTCCCCCCCAGAAAATAATATGACTCTAATTTGGGTATTTTTTTAGAAATACTTGTGTTAATGATGTATTACAATTCCATATTATCTACATTAGGTTATTTTTATGAAAAGAATTCTGAAAGGAAGACAGTGAGAAAACATCCAGGCCCCCAAAGAAAGCCCCACACAGATATACTTCAGAATAATACCCAGAATCTAAAAGTCACCATTAAGAGGCAGAAGCTTAAGCTAAGACCATTTTTTCTTTATAATGAAGTGATAGGCACTTCTGAATTACACATGTGCTTTGTGATAAAATTATGAATGAGGCACTGATAAAAAATCTTGTCTTAGCAAAATTTAGCAGTGAGACCTTGGTCTCTTAAAACTAATGGTATCTTAATTTTTTGCATAAATTATTTAATTTTATTGAAAATGGTAGTAGGAAATTTCTAGCGAATAATTCCCTCAGCACTAACAGCTGGTAGGTGAGTGAGGAGAAATTGGATCCTTCATTTTTTTTCTTTTTCGGCGAACACTACGTGAGCGAAAATAGTTAATCATCACTTACTTTTTTCATAAATAAGTCTTAGGGTTTTTTCCTCAGTGCTTACCATCTAGTTGAGGCTTTTAGACATAGCCAAATTACTTTTATTTTTAATATAGCTCTTCAGAAGTTTGTTTTACAAGGATGCTTTTAATAAGTAACTGGAAAATCGATTTCTTTAAATATTTGCAGGTTTGAAATTTGTCTTTTTTGATTCAGACACAGTTAAAAATATCAAAAAGCTTAAACTTTGTTGTGCCTACTGAAGGAAACATTCTGCAAGCATGTGATGTTTGTGATGTAGGAATCTTACTGCAAGTGTAGTGCTCCTTAGAATAAACCAATATTAGTAATTAGTAGCTTCTCATACAGAATTAAAGGACTCTTACAATCTTTTTCCATAACATTTTCCTGTGAAGCAGTTCATACTGCCAAAATGCGAAATGAATAGGTTATTTTATCTCTACATTGTTCAGAATGGGGAAGAAAATTCTCCAGATTTCTCCCTTGCAGTTCTCTTGTTTCATAGACATTCTGACTGAAATCAGAGGATTGTAGCATGTAGCAGGATTTTGGCTCTTGCCACCTGAAGATAAGTAGAGAAACATGTAGCTGCTAATTTGATCTGTTGATTCAGATTTGCTGTTGTGATTTGAAGGCCTGTGGCACCAGAGGACTCTGTATCATAGTTTTCCAGTGTCATTGACCTTGCTTTCCTCTCCATGAGCTATATGCTAGGGACTAGTCTCTTGTGTTACCACTGTTCTTTAAATCCTGCTGTGAAGGTACCTAAACATGCCATATCTGTATAGAGTAGTGTGGCATTGGATGACTTAGGATGATAAAGACTTCCCAGCTAAGCTTCTGAAAAACCTGCCTGTAAGCACATGAGATTGCCTCAGCACCCTCATTAGGAACTCAAGCTAAAAGTAATCTTTTCCTATTCTGCTGCTCTTGGGCTTCTTTGTTTAAAATACTGTTCTTGTTTTGTATACTGTCTCTTTGAATTCTATTTAGACTGGGTATACACTGAATATCCTGGAAAATAATTGAGAGTTTAAGAATTGTCATCAGAGGAAACATTTCTTATGAAATTTCAGATAAGTGTCTTCAGAGAATTCCAAAATGCAGATACAAATTTTTTTAACACATTTCATAGTGTTATTTTGGATTTTGAACAAATGCGTATGTTCCAACCACTCTTCTCACTACTCAGAAATAATGTTGCAACTAAGACAGCTGATATGCAAAGGTAGTTGAGAGCAACTTTTCTCTTGATTTGTAGTCAGTTGAATCCCTGATCTCATGAAGTATCTCAAATATTGAAATATTCCAACCAGTGCTACCTTTTATTAAGGTTACTGGTATTACAGTGGAATTGCAAATGGCCCTAAACTCTAAAATGTTCTGAAGTATGTTAGTCATACACTTGGGACATAGCCCCTTTTTCTACTTAACAAAGCTTAATTTAATGTAAGGTATATACTTAAGGTAATAATCTCGATTTTACAATGTAGAGTTTACTGCAAAGTTTTAATATTAAGGTTTGAATGTCTAGTTTTAGAAATACATGTAGAATAGCATATTGTCTTTATCTCCAAAGGCATTATATTGTACTTCTAGCAAGCGCACCGACAGAAAAACAGCGACTAGAATGGTGAGTAATCCTTGAGATTTAAAAAAGACAAAACAACCCCCCCCCCACCAAAAACCAAAACCAACGCCTCCCTTCCCCACCACCATCAGCCTGGGACACAAGGGAGTATCTAGTGTATCGGGTGTCTTCTTATGAATGGAAGTGGAGCTTCAGTGTTTCAAAATGAAATGGATAAAGATTGTAGAGTTCCCAAAAAAATGATAAAAATGAAAAACTGGACAGTGAAGACTGTTGCTTGAATTCTTCCTTAACAGCAGTCTCAGGTTTACTTTACAAACGCCTTGTGCACTTTTTTTAATAAGCAGTGTGAGGAGGTATGTTTTCAGTCACTTGAAATGCTGTTTCTCAAAACAAAAATTCCCCTTTCCCATGTTTCTGCTCTTTTATTAGTGAAATTTTAAGATTGGCAGGTATTGGGAATTTCTTCATCTGTAAAATCCGTCATCTGAAGCCAAAAGACTATTAGATAAATATCTGGTGGTTCTTTCTGACTGCCTTTTACTTGATGTGTAATGTCTTCTATTTAATTCTGTTTGTAAAACCAAGCCGCAGAGAGAGCTGCAGGGCATTCTTAAGCTTCCCTTGTCACTTTTGTAATGCCTTAACTGAAATTATTGATCTGAATTAATCTGACATGCACTAATTCATTAGTAGTCTCAAGTATTAGTATAAGGAGAATGTTGAGGATTTTATCCTGATACATGATGTTAGATACTTCTATTATTTCCTATTAATGAGATCTTGCTAATAAATGACATTTATACAGGGTGGGCTTGGTGGAATCAAAAATCCGTATTCTAGTTGGAAACCTGGAGAAGAACGAATTCATTACACTGGCTCATGTGAATCCACAGTCATTCCCAGCACCCAAGGAGAATCCTGACAAGTAAGCAAAACCATTTTCTTCATTTAGTAGGGAGAAGCTAACTTAACTAAAACACAATTTATTAATAAATAAATGGACATTTTTATAGAATCTTAAAAGGATTAATTTTTAATGACAACACCTAAAGGCTAACAAACGATGCTGAGCTCTTCTTAGGTACTATTTGTGAAATTAGGTGCTCTTTAATTCTGTACAAGAATGTCTCTAAATCAGAAAATAAGGGGAAATGTATTTTTGTTAATAATTGTATTAATTGCATCAATTCCTGCCAACCTATATAAGTTACTGCTATTTAGTTGATGCTGTTTTAATTGTGAAGAAGCACTGAGCATCTGGGGAACATCAGGCACTGTAGAACAGAGCTCTTGAGTAACTAAGTTCATTTAATGTTAGAAAATTTAGTAGTTGGGATGAATATCGTTGAAATCATAATGACCGTGGTTAGAATTTGTCAGGTTGTGGAAACAGTGGAGAGAATATCAAGTGCGTCAGATTGCTGAGGATTTTAAATGGTTTTTGACTCCTTCCTCCCCCACTCAAAACAGCAATTGCAAGTGTGTGGGGGCTGAAAATCTTTTAACACTTTATTTCAAGATAGCATTGTAATTAATTTGTAAGGAATCATACTTCTGTGTGAAGTGGGAGAGTGGGGGAGAAATTTGTCTCTACTGGGATATGTGAAAAACCTTGTTAGCCGTGCACAGGGCCTTTTCCACACGTTAACTGCTTCAAGTACAGTATGGGGCTACTTTTTTCTTAGTGGTTGTATAATTGTTACATGTGTGTTCTGAGTAAAATTGGACAAAAGCAAGCAGTACCTCCTCAGCACCATTTTAGTGGGTGGATATAGCTACAACTGCCTGCATAATCAGAGGCTCCAATTAGCTCTTCTTTGAGGACTTGATGCAGGCAAGACTTCCAGCAAAGGTTCTCTTCCCAGTGTATACAAAGGACATTCTTTCACCATCCCATGTGAAGGGGAGCTGTCAAAGGGAGGGTTTTAACTGACACCTGCAGTTTGTGGGTAGTTACAGCTAAGAAATTTGAGCACTGAAGACACATTTAGGTTGCAAAATGGAAGTTGCTTAATAGGGTAATAGATTCTAATTACTTTCAGTGCCTTTATAGTTGCTATGGCTAGTTGAGAGCTGGTTACTCTCATGCTAGTAGCTACATGAGAGAATCTATACGGGAGCACAGTTGAATGGAGTAATGTACTGATGATCTTAGTTTATTTGCTGGAGGTAGATGTGTAGTGTTTAATGACTTTTATATTGTGAATGAAAAGGGAATATTATTAGTCAGCTTTGTTTTTTGGCTTTCTGTGTTCAATTTCCTATTGCTATGGGAGCTAAAAAGTACAACTGTTGTCTATTGAAGCAAATAACTTACTAAGCTATTTAATTCTGTCAGTATTACATGACTGTTTTATATAAAATTTTCCAGGGAAGAATACCGTACAATGTGGGTGATTGGGTTGGTGTTCAAGAAAACTGAAAACTCTGAAAATTTAAGTGTTGATCTTACCTATGACATTCAGTCTTTTACAGACACAGGTGAGTTTTGCTTTCTACGTGTTCTGGCATTAATAAACCTGTTGAAGTTACTGACTTTGCTCAAAATGTAGTCCTTATTCATAATGCTCATAATAATAGTAGAACTGTATCTACACAGAGGGTTTCAGCTAAGGAGTTAGAGGTTTTATTTAATGAAACTCACTTTCAATGAGTTTTAATGCTCCTAAACACTTCAGACTAATCACTTGCAGTTTGTTCTCATTAAAAGTGATAAAAATTATAGAGACATCTTACAGATTTCCCTAAAAGTGTGGTACACTATTTTGTAATCTTTATTAAACAGATGAATTAGTTATCATACACGAGCTAGCAAGCTTAACCTCAAAAATTTTGAGTATAGTTTAAATATTTTTGTTACTTGGTGAAACTAAATTTATCAGTGGATTAACAAATTGTCTTTCATTCCATGGTATTTCATACTAAATAATTGATTCAGTAACCTTTGCTTTCATGTCCAAACACTCAGTGGAAGAGAGCTTTTTGACTTTCTAATGTTTATTTTTTGAGTCACAAAAATGACTTAGTACACACATAGGAAATTTTGTATGCAAAGAACTGGTAACAGCTGGGGAGTGTGACACCAGAGTGTCAGGAACAGTAGCTTTGACAGATTTATCTAATAAATTTATAGTTTGTTTTTTTTTTAAACGAACAACAGATGAGGCTCAAGTCTTCTGTGTTTACAGAGGTGGAGGAATAGGTTCAAGCGTTACGTAATGCAGCCGTGGTCTCTGGATTTCTAAGAGTCAGTCTGAGGAAGCAAGGGAATTGAACACCTTGACCCCCCTTTCATCTCACACTTGTGAATGCAATAAATATATAGGCATATTTATAAATCATGCCAAGGTTTCAGAGTTGTTTATTGTCATACATAGCTGCAGAGGGGTATCTCTTTCTTGAGAGTTGAAATATTTCTCATAGTTATTAGTGATGAAGGAGAAACTATAGCAACTACAGGAACATCATTCTGATTTCTGAGAATTTAGAAAAGGCAGTACCTTGACTGCTGCTTTGAAGGAGTGAAGGAATTCAGAAGTTACAGTTTCTCAGGTCTTGCATTGTTTAAAAACAGATATTTCAGTAGTATACTTGTCTTAGATTTTTGGTATGGAGAGACTAAAACTTGCACTTATGACTTTTGATGTGATTTATTTGCACTATATTCCTGAAGTTTGTCTAAATAGATGCACTTATAAGTGGAGTAGCAAGATCCTTACAAACTGATGCAGAGTTTTCAATTTGTGAATATGCTTCCAGAAGTAACAAGCTAGTAAACAATTTCTGTTTGTGTGTTGTGGGTTTTTTTGGTAATCTGAAATTAGTGTGGGTCTGTCTTCATTGTTTTTAATCCATCCTAAAGACTTCTTTGTCCTGTCTTTTGGAATAGATCCTAAGATTTTACCAAAAGTAAGTAACTATTTTCCAGGATGAAATTAAAGAATAGCTTGCTTTTTAGTGGGAGCAAAGGGAGGAAGACAGACATGAAGAGTGATCTAGGTTTTTGTTGTATGGAAACTTTGACAAGACCTAATATCAGGAATATGTCTGGTTTCATTGAGCATGCTTCTACCTTAGCTGTAGCCTGTATAATTTTATACGGAGAGGCTTCATGAGCTTCTTCAATACCAAGAAGTAATGCGGTACTTGCTTTAATACTCAGTATTCACTGAGCTCTTTGTGTGCCTCTCTCTTAACACCTTTTTAATTACCTGTTCACAGCCTATTCAGTGAGATTCCTTAATGTTTGTAGAGTAGACAGTGAATAAGGGAGATACCTCTTGAGTTTTTGTATTTAAGAGCTACAGAACCATTTTTTATTCATACATCTGCCCCAGCTTTTGTTCAATTTTGTGGAGACAGTCAGTGTGAAAGAACAAGCTTTTCATTTTTACCTGGCTTTACTTAAAACATCCTGGGTTCCAGCACAGTTCTTGTACTAGCCCTTACTGTGATGGCTTACCAGAAGCAGATGTTCTGAGGTGAAGAGAAATAACTTGTTATACTAGACAAATTAAAAGAAACAAAAACCAACCCAACAAAACCACCAAAAGGACTGTATGAAATTTTAAAAAAACAAAACAACAGAAAAACCAAAACAACAAAAAAGCCCAACAAAACAGAAAAAATCCATACATAAATTACTTTTGTATAAAAATGTGGTGGGGTGTTAGTTGCCAGAGTAATTTTAATACATTAGGTGGCACATGAGCACTTAACTCCTGAATTAAAACCCATTTGTTGCAGGAGCTGCATAAATAAAATCACCTGCAAAGAAAATAATTTTATGTAAATGCTGTAATTCTTATGAGGAAATTTTATTTCCATCTTTAGTCCCTTTGAGATGAAATGAAGAGTTTGCTTCAGAGCTCTTACAGTTAAAAATACAGAGAACTGTGTGCTTGCCAAGATATTTTCCTTGAAAAACAGATCACCTGTTTGCAAACTAATATTTGTGTTTGTACTGTCAGTGCTGGCATGATAGGCAGTTCCCTTTCTTCCTCTGGAACAAGGAAACATTATTCTTGTTCTTGAGGGTAATAAGTGCTCTGAAATGCAAATTGTTTCTGCCTGGGCAAGTAAGTGGACTTTGCAAAATGCTTCAGTATGTCTTAATGTTATTCTAATTGTGTAGTTTATAGGCAAGCAATAAACAGCAAGATGTTTGAGATGGATATGAAGATTGCTGCACGGCATGTGAAACGTAAGCAACTTCACCAACTGCTACCTAATCACGTGCTTCAGAAAAAGAAAAAGGTAAACTTCACTAATACTTGAGAGCAATGAAAATGCCATTGCTCTCACATTTTTGATTTTTTGGTTTACTAATTTAGGTTTACTTATATTTTTAGGTTTACTAATCAAATAATTAAAATCACATTTTGAGATCTTAATTTTACCTGCAAATGATCTCATTTGAGTGTAACAGTATTATTAGGTGCACTGAATATAATACTACATTGCTCAGAATATCAGCAATGTGGACAGTGTCTTCTTGTATGACTGGATAGTTTACCTGTGGGCATATATGAGAATGGTAGCATTAGTTTTTAATTAAGATGCTGCATTGGAATATTGTTTAACTCTAGTGGAGTCAGGAAGAAGGGGTGGAACTTGGAATTGAACAATTTAGTCTGTTTCAAAATCCCTGCTGCTTTGTATTAGCTTAATCTGAGAGCAGTACAGGTTTGCTTGGATTTTTTAATAGCTAAACCACTGCTACATATTCTGTTTTAAATATAGCTGAATAACATGCTTTATTTCTATAGCTGTTTTATGTTGAATGCTGTTTTAAGGACTAGGAAGTCTTTATTGACAGCAGGTGTAGATCTGTTTCAGGGAACAATGTAAATATTAAGTAATACATCTCTTTAAGTAGTAGTACTATGTCAGAAAAGGGTTTTTTCTTTTCCATAGACTAAGTTCAAATCCTCTTTAAAGTCCTTTTATGTACATCAGTTTGTTTTGATATACATCATTACTTTAAAGTTAATGAAAGTATTTCTAAGTCCACAAAACCAAAGACATAAAGCTGAAAATATAATCATTAAGTACTGTGACAGTTTGGTTTTGAACGTGATTGGTTCAGACAAGTGTACCAGAGTTGTGAACATGAAAATGTAAATGCTTGTTGTGAGAGGATAGTGGATTATCTACATGTAAAAAAGGATTTGAAAATTGTCCATTTAAGTTTGCATTTTGAAATAACTTGAATTTCTGTTGATTTTTAGGCCTTTAATTAGACTAACATACTTTTCCTTTGTCTTGTGGCTTGCAGCACTCGACAGAAGGGATCAGGTTGACAGCTCTGAATGACAGCAGCCTAGACTTGTCTATGGACAGTGATAACAGCACGTCTGTGCCTTCGCCTACCAGTGCTATGAAGACAAGTCCGTTGAACAGTTCTGGAAGTTCTCAGGGGTAATGAAGATTTTCAGTCTTGTTGCTGCTCTCTCTTCTTGAATTACTTGTGTTAAACACATGGCAAATACTGCACACACGTGATGCCACCATTACCAAGGTGGGAATGTTCCAAATTGGATGGAGATTGTAAACACTCTTATTTCAGTTTCAGCACTATAGCAAAAGTTGGGGGATAGGGAGCATGGCACTGGACTAGAGATGAGGAATTATAAAGTTGGGTAAAAATGCTTAGAAGAACATGGTGATAGAAAAACTTGGGCCCTGCGGTAGGAGGCTATGAGAAGTAGTGAGCAGATAGTTGTGAGGGTGAGGAAGTATTTTGTGAATTTTGGATCCAAGTGTGAGACAGTAGAGAGGTTTAGATTTTCTGTCTAGGAAATCAGTAGTGCTCCTGCTGTTACTGGTGATACCTCTGCAAATTAATCTTAGGAACATAATTTCCCACTGTAGTTTCAAAGTGTACATATTAAAGTTTTCTTAATACTAACTTTCTGTATTAAGTCTTTTCCTACCTTAACTGCAGTTTGCCCCAGTAAATGAGTGTACTCTCCTCTTTCAAGAGTCTCATGTTCGTTTCTTTGATACACATAGAAGTTATCATCAATCTCCTACAGTTCAGCAGAATTACACATCTATTACAGGATGTTGTTTAGGATGAAATATTTGACTTAGTCTTTTTGACAAATGTTCTTTTAGTTAGTCTTCCTTGGTAAATGGTTAACAGTAGTTGATACCACTGTCTGTGCTATTGAAATAAGTCTGTATTACCTGGGATGTCACAGGTGAAGTGGAAATTGCCCTTGACTGATTTTAGACACACACTGCTTTCCAATTTATTGAAAATGGAAAAAGGATCATTTTTGTGGTTGGTCACTTGAAGCCCCAAGCCTTTGTTTGAGATGATTTTAGACTGAAATCATCATTGTAACAGTGTGTGTAAATTAAAAACAAGCTTTTTCTAGTCCTTCTACACTGGTTTTGCTTCATCCTTCAGTAAGTAGTTGCTGTGTTTTCCCATGCACATTATTTGGGTGGACACTGCCTGAATTTTTTCCTGTCTTTTAAATACAGCTTTTTTCTGGTCTCAAAACCTGTCATTGAGTGATTTAAATTAAATATTTGAAATAACTTCCATTGCTTGAGTTTGATAGTAGAGTGCCAATGCTCACTTTTACCTTTTCACTTTCATAAGTTCTGCTCTGTAATGTAGGTAAAATACCAGCTGTGGTTACTGGTCACACATACGATGTGATGAAAGGCAGATCGTGTAACACCATAGCTTTACTAATGTCTTCAGCATTTCATAATTTTTCTCTTTTTAGCAGAAGTAGTCCTGCGCCAGCTGTAACAGCAGCATCTGTGACCAACACACAGGCTTCTGAAGTCACTGTGCCACAAATAAATTCCAGTGAAAGCTCAGGGGGTAAGGAAAATGGCATAGCATATTGTTTCTGTTGAATTTTTGGTAATGTTTATAAGGCAGTTTTTCTTCCAGCTTGAGTCTTCTAGTCTTTACTTAACAGATGCTGTAATGTATTCTCCTTCATACACATAGTTCAATAATTTCTTAAGGATTCAGAAAATCACAGAGGAATATTTGCTGTGATGTTTACGTCTTTTATTCTTGGAGATTTATATTTGCCATTCACAATAGCTATAGTGTTCCAATGACCTAATGTAGGTCTGTAGTTTGGTTAGCTAAATGAGGAAAAAACTATCTAAAGCTGGAAGAACAATTTTTATATTTATTTTTAATTCATTTTGTAGTTAAACTCAAGCTGGTTCTGTACTGTCTGTATGTAGTCTGTGCTCCCATGTTCCTGCTCCTTGTGCTTCATGAAATTGATTCTAGGAATGCAAAAGACTCAGATGTAAGCATAAACACATGTTCCTTACTGATACTTGTTCAGATATGTCCCACTGTATGTGCTGACTTTATCCTCCATTTTCTGCAAGAAAAAGTACACTTAAAAATAACTAAAAAATTTGACTCTTTAGTCAAAGAATAAAAGCATCTGGTGAAAATACTCTCTTAGAATCAGCTACTCTTCTTTTTTGATGGAGCTCTAGCTGTGTACAAGGAGCAAGTCAGAAATAGATGGAAAAGGGGAGCGACTGGTTAGCCTTTCAAAATGAAATCTCTCACTCTTGACGTGGGGCATGGTTTAGTCTTACTTCTCTCTGATTTTTATCGTGTCACAGGTGCATCAATGTGAGTAAGTTTGTCCATGAGCACTAAGTGGAGCTTAAATGGCGTGACTGGTTTTTGGATTTGGAAGCATATCAGAAGTTGTTCATTCTTATATTTTGGTTAATCAAAATGTTAATCACCTGATAGTTGTTAATGAAAAATTTCCTCAGTGTATTTTTTCTCATCCTGGAGCATCTCCCTATGTGCGCTTATTGGTTTGAGGTAGGCAATTGATGAGATAGAGCTTTGTCATATGGAGCATTTTTCAAAGGGATATATATAATATCAATTCTTTATTTGATGCTCTGTGATGACTTCATATTTGTCACTGGATAATCTAAGCCTGAGAAGTGATAAACTTTATTTTTGAGTGAAAAAGGGAGTATCAGATTGCTCTTGGATTTGATTTAATGCAGTCTTGGCAATGCATATATATGACTGAGTACAGAAGCAGTAGAATTTCCTTAGGTACCACAAATACTACAGCTGTATTATACAGAGCTCTATCTGGGCTCATGTAGCCTGCCTTAAGCAGGGTTAATTAGGCTAAGCAGAGTATCATTGCCATGGCTACCCTGTATTTGGTACAGGAGTTCTTTCTCAGAATCATGTGTTAAGGGCTGGGAATGGACCTAAAAGATCATCTAACCCCAAGCCCTCCTGTCATGGGCAGGGACACTTCCCACTAGACCAGTTTGTTCAAGGTCTTAACTGACTTGGCTTTGAACACTACTGGGTCAGGGCACCCAAAACTTCCTTGGACAACCTGTTCCAGTGTCTCACTACCTCACACTGAAGAATTTCTTCCTAATGCAGATTTCCCCTCTTTCAGTTTGTACTCATTGCTCTTTGTCCCGTCACCACAGTTCCTGACAAAAAACCCTCTTTGGCTTCCCTGTAGGCCCCATTCTGGTTCTGGAAGGTTGCTGTGAGTTCTCCATGTAACCTTCTCTTCTCCAGGCTGACCAGCCCCAATTTTCTCAGCCTCTCTTTGTAGGGGAGGTGCTCCAGTCCTCTTATCAACTTCATGGCCTCCTCTGGACTTGCTCCAACAGTTCCATGCCCTTCTTATATTGGGGACACCAGAAGTGTACACAGCACTCCAGGTGGAGTCTCACAAGAGCAGGGTAGAGAGGAGAAACCCCCTCCCTCGACCTGCTGCCCACACTCCTTTAGCTGCAACCCAGGGCACCTTTGGCTTTCTGGGCTGTGAGCACATTTGCCAGCTCATGTTGAGTTTTTCATCAACCACTGCCCCCAAGTCTTTCTCCTCAGGGCTGCTCTCAGTCACTTCTCTGCCCAGCCTGTGGGTGTGCCTGGGTTTGCCACAACCCACAGGACTTTGCACTGGCTCTATTGAACTTCAGGAGGTTTGCATTGAGCCACCTGTCCGGCCTGTCCCTGTCCCTCTGGATGGCATCCTGTCCCTCCAGTGTGTTGGCTGCACCACACAGCCTGGTGTCATCAGTGAACTTGCTGAGGGCACACTCAAGCTCAAGAATGAGCTTGAAGCTAAACTGTGCAGTGTATGCACACTTGCTATTCCAAACATGATGCTTACACCATTGACTGTACCACTTTCTTGATGCCTGCTTGATGTCAGGGGTTTTGATTAGAGACCAAAAATACCAGTGATTGAATTGAAATGATTGTGTCGACTCTTCTTGTTGAAGATCTTTAAATTATTTGTCCATAGGTACTTCAAATGAAAGCATTCCTCAAACTGCCACACAACCAGCCATTTCTCCACCACCAAAGCCTACCATCTCTAGAATTGTTCCCTCAGCGTATCTATTAAATCCATCACCAAGAAGTTCAGGAAATGTTGCAACAAAAATGCCTAGCCCTGTCGCAGCAGTGAAAAGGACATCTTCTCCCCATAAAGAAGAGTCTCCTAAGAAAATTAAAATTGAAGAGGTATTTGAGATTTTGAGATCATACCATAGCAATGTTCAAAACTTTGAATATTCATTTCACCCAGAGTGCTGATTCTCATATTCCAAGTTTCAGATATTTCCTATTCTGATTGCATTGCTGCTTGATGTTTTCAGCTTGCCAAGGTGTTAGTATTTTTATTTTGTTGATACTCATCACGTGACACATTTACTGCATTAGCACAAATGTTTAGAATCTAGATTCTTATCTTAAAAGTAATTATTTTGGTAAGCCTATAATATGCTAAATCTTACAGATAATTCTGTCCCTTAAAACACTTTGACCTTATTTTCTTGTTGATTTTTTAAAAATATGATTTTATGATTTGTGATAGTTTCTGTGTTTGTTTTTCAGCAGGATGAAATAAGTGAAGATACTAGCTGTATAGATTTGAATGAACACGAAAAAATGGAAACTAAGGTATCTATGCCTAGACTATATAATTTTGTATATATTAATTGGGAACTTACTGTGCTTCTCTCTAGGAATGACTAAGAGTATGTCTAGGTATAGACTCTCCAGTAAAGATATCAAAATGATACCTTATTTTTTAGTGTTTATGTCAGTATTGATGAATTGGAGTCCATTGCCTGCTGCCATGCTAAGTTGAGCCTGAATCCATAGTCACATAGGACTATCATTTCTTTGCTGGTCACTCATGTGGTATTATGCATGGTGAAAAAATCAGTCATGATATTTATGTTTCAGTTTGTTAAATTAGATCAATAATGTGTCAATATGCCATGTTTTTCCTGTATCCCAAACCTGATGTATGTTAATTAGTGAAAGAACAATTGTCCTTTGTATTCTATTTGGAGTTTGTATGTTGGGCTGAGCATCCTAAAGCCAGCCACCTTGTTCACTTTTTAGATGAAGAAATTTCAAGTGATAGTAAGTAAAATCTTCTCTGGCAGTGAAATTACTGTGTGAAGTTACAGCATACTGTTTGGGGACTTTACAGATTCAATGTGCCCCTCCAGTATCTTGTAATTAGCAGACAATTTCTCTGCTTAGTGGTGAACAGAAAGGGTGGCAGACTCTTTTTAGCCTTATGATAGCAGTTCTCCAGTTGGGATTTTGCAGTTCTAATGGGGCACATTCTGTTGTCTCTGGAATACTCTGGAAATCATGCTTAAAGTTAAGTGTAAGTTCTTTTGTTTATAGCTTCAACGCCCTTAAGCAAGGAATTGTATCTTGTTAGGCAGTGACCTTGCAGTGTCACTGAACTTAAGATAGATGAGGGCAGAAATACATGTAATCACTTAATCCTCACTTCAAAAATAGATCCACTGGATAGACATCGTTATAAAAGACATAAGTAATCCTGTTAGTTTTTATTGGCAGTCTCCTCTAAGTCTTTGTCCTTAATATTTATGGAAGGAAATGGTGGAATTAAATTTCTTAAATTAACATAAACACAGGTTTTCATCCATTGAAATGCATTGCTTTTTTTAGGGTGTGTTAATGGTACAGTTCGAACTAGCAGACTGTTTTTATTAAAATGAGAGTGTGCCATTGTCTTGCTTTAGTCCTGTAGTCCCACTGTTGTACCTGAAAATCAGTCTCTGACACTCACCTATTCATTCAGAAAGCTGATTCAACCCATTAAAGCAGCAGGAAAACTTTCCTGGCAGAATGGCAAAAGCTGTGGAAAAGCTGTTGGGTTTTTAAACAAATTCTGTAGTTTTTCACATAATCTTCCTTGATAATACACTTTTTGTCTTTAGTGAGTTGAATGACATGTAATGTTTTGCTATAGGATTCTGTATAAAAGGTGTTAATTGGTTAAACAAGTGACAGCTGATAGGTGATACAGCTTGTGTTGATGTCAAATCCCCAATAAGTGAAACATTCTCCAGTGTGGTGATTCCTTCCTAAAAGGAAGGGTGTCAATACAGCAAGCACCGATGCTTGCATTTTTCTTTTGCTGTATATGCACAGCGTAAATCATTCTGGAGTGCTAGGTGTTCTATATAAGTAGCTCATTGGAAGTGGTGTAACTGTGGTGATGCTTTTGGTTTTTTTTCAGGAGCAAATTGAGACAGAAGTGAATGTTAATTCTCAAACAGAAACTCTTCAGACAACTTCTCTGCAAGCTCCTCAGGTACTGTTTTTAAAAGCAGTACTGCCATGCAATGTGTTTATGTGCTAATCTGTGGTGAAAGAATTGAAACTGAAATGAGTCCAGATGTTAAAAATAAATGTACAATTTTAAATATAAATCCACTTTATGGAAAGCTACTTGTTGTTACTGTCACAATTTTTGTGTTTTAGATGGTCATTGATCTTAGTGAATGTGCATTGTAGCTAAACATGTATGGCTTGCCATACAAACTGACCGAAGCTGGATTCGCTCTTCTGAATTGTGCCTTCAAAGTAAGGGGCTCAGTTTATTCCTTTGTGCTTTGCACATCACAGAATAATCCTTTCTAACAAAGAAACAAATGCTTTAAATAGCTGCTGCTCAGATACCCACGTAGAGGTTGAGGATATCTGAAATGTAACTTCAGATTCTAATATTTGGTACCAGAGACAAGTTGTAAGCTTGACACTCCTTAGCCAGCTGGTGTGTAAGGTCCTTTGGAAAAGAGTAAGAATCCTGTATCCATTCACTTGAATTTTTGTTTCTAGTATTGTAACAACGTTTAGAGAGCACATCTGTTTCTTACTAGCATTTTTAAACTTCTAGTGCTCTGCTAATTAAAGTATCACTATCAAGCACATTATGCACACTTGAATCATTAAAGAATGTGTAGTGAATGTGTTGGTTGGTTGAAAATGGAGATTGTTGCAATAGTAATAATGGTATTTCTTACTGGACATTTTGAACTGTATGAGCAGTACTGAATAAAGATAGCAAAATTGTTTGGCAAAAACTGTAGATGCTACATGGACTTCCTAAACTGCTTCGGGGAAGTTTTTAGATCATTTAGTAAGTACACCAATTTTATTTTGTCTGTGATTGTGGGGGATTATATAAAGCTTTGTAGCTTTTTTACAGATTGTGTGGTTGTTACTTTAGCAAAAGTAATCTGGAAACTACAAAGGATGGTGAGCCTCCTCTTGTCATTTTTCACCGTTCTTGTTGGCTTTGTTTAAACATTGCCCATGTTGCAGAAACCAACCAGGGGGTTACTCGGGGTGATGTGAGGTTCAGCGCTATTTTGCGCTGGGTCCCTGCTACTTTGTGCTTTGCTACTGCATCAGTTAATGTTAACTTGATTGATTTATTTTTAATAAAGCAGCAATTAAGAGCAGTCATTTTAATGCAGTTTTCCCCATGTATCAAATGTACCTTATATAAATTTTGAACATATTAACGTAAGAAGTCATTTTATGATAAATGATGTGAAGTATTGCCTAGTAACTGAGTTATTGGCATGGCAAATAATGTGCCACAGTGGAAGTGAAAATACTTCCCAAAAAATCCCACCCCCAACCTTAGAGGCATGTACAGCAAGTGAGAAATTAATGAATCTCACTGAATCTTGGGAGTGTTTCTTTTCTGTGTTTTCCTTTTGTTTGTTTTAGATATAATTTTGCTGAATACTGTTTAAGTCTTTTAAGTGAGAAAAAAGTGTTCAGATTATTGTCAAAGTGGAATTCTTAATACATTCATACAGTACCTTTTTAGAGTTTGTTACACTTTTTTTCATGTAAATCTGAGCTAATATGATAAATTGGAAATTTGACTGTAGAGTTTTTTCAACAGTCTGGAATGTGAATGTATGAAGACACACACTTTGGATTGGGAACTGTTTTTCATCACTCGTCTATAAGGGCAGAGTCTTAACACTGAATTGTTAAGAGGTGTTTTTAAATACTAAACATGTAGATCAGATAGTTGATGTGACTGATCAAGCACCCTTATTACGTGGATGTTTTACTATAATACAGGTTATTAGTAGGCCCAGCTTTAACTGCAGCACTTGCTAATTTCTTGCAGTTGTCAAAAAAGGAAAAGCACTCAAGGATTCTTGTAGAAATTTGCCTTATTAAAGACTGTGTAGGCAAAGGAAATACTTACTTCTCTCTTTATAATCTGTAATTATCTTCATATATTCCTAAAAGGTCTTCTAAAGATCTTTGTTTTGAAAGTTAATGCCAATTACTACAATATTTTTCTTTCTATATTTACAAAGTTAAAATACAACCAAATTTCTTTTCTTTTCAGAAAACACCCAGTACAGACCTTTCAGATATCCCTGCTCTTCCTGCAAATCCTATTCCTGTTATCAAGAATTCAATAAAATTGAGATTGAACCGGTAAAAACCACCTCAGGGGTCCATAAACAGTATCTGCCAACTCAACCTGTTGTCTTCTAATGCTAGAAAAAAAAAGGAGAACGGAGGGTGCAAGACTAGAACATAATCGCAAATGGATTTAGGTATATGTTGTGCACTTCCCTTTCTGGACTAAAGTCGCCGCTTGATTGGAAGTCCAGGTTAGTATGTGAAGCCAGGAGTACAATTAATGTGTTAGCAACAGTTACATTAAATATTTCAAAGGATTACTGCCTTTAAAAACATGAACACTATTTGTAGCCATATTTGACATTCTGATTGAATTTGTTTGATGCATTGTTTCAAAATTGAGATAAAACTGGCATAAGAATCCCTTAAATGCACTTTTATGTACTTTTTTTATTGGAGTATGACTAATTTTAGATCTTTAGCTGACAAAATTTCATTTTATTGAAGAGTCTCTTCAATAGTAGTAACTTACAAATTGGATGACATTCTATGATATACTATACATTGAAAACAAAGTGTATAGTATATTTAGTTCAACTGCCATCAAGCAGCAGTAAGTCTTTAAAATGTAATGTCAAATCTTGGGGTCATAAGATGTAAGTTGAGGAAGTAATTGGGAAGTTTTGGTATTGGTGGGACATGATTAAGATGTGGTCTACTTTTATTTATAGGATTGTTTTAAGGTGCATACAAATCAGCAATCAAACAGTAAATAAACTTTCTTTTGAGCTAATTGAACTCCTTATTCCCTTTTTTTATCCCTTTATTTCTTGGGAAAATATTTTGCATTTAATGTTGGGGTTTTTTTGTTTGGTTGGTTTTTTTAATTACTTTTTCAGCTTGTATGCACCATATAGAACAATAGTTATTTATACAAAATAAATACGAGCCATGTGTTCATTCGGGTTCCTCCCTGCCCATTACCTACTTGTAATACGTTGTGGCCTCTAGGCACAAATTCAAAATTTGTCCCATGACTAAAGTGTTTAGGTAAATACTGTGTGCCTGTGAAATACACCACCTGTCTTGATGGCCTTTGAATCACTAAATATGATTTTTGTACACTCCATAAAGGTCCCATATGCATTAAAAAGCTTAAAATTTTAAATAAAGGCAAAAAGATTTTTCCCTAAGAATTTTAACCTTTTTATTTTTAGATAGTTCATCACAAGTAGTTTTACATACCGAACAACACCAAATTTTTAAAAATCATATTTCTAGTAAGGACTTGACATCTAGTAAGCTCTCTTACTCCTATTTTTTGTTCTTGTAGTCCTATCAAAAAGGTAACAACTTTTTCTTTTGAAATAACTGAAGCTCTCATGGCAAAGAACAGCAGTATTTGAGGAACATGAGGGATACCAACAGTAATACCAGATGTAGATAACAAACTTCATGTTACTATTACTTAAGTCTGAAATACGTGGGATGTCAAATCATACTTCCCATACTTTGATTAGCATGTTTTATGAACTCCCTTCTCCCATTGTGCTCCATCCTATTACACATGCATCTTTCATGTTACAAGTTAAATTACTTACACTCTTCCCCTTATCCTTCTAAATTAATTCTCCAAAGTCAGAGTGTAGCTTATCTTTTACTTAGGCTGTGCAGTAACTGAAGGGTTTTTTTTTTTTGCCATTTGTCTAAGATGTCTAGTATACAATATTTCTCTTTTCCTTGCCCTGTGCAGCCTGCTGTCGTCCACCCCCCAAAGGAGGTTATATCTTAACAGTTGAAGTGTACAAGCTGTCTGTGTATTTTGTGTAGCTATGGAGTTTAGATCGAAATTGCCAGGCACAAATTTAGTCTTGTCATTTTGTTTACACATCGGAAAATCTTTTTCATTTTATTAAACGTTTCATGTAACTGCACCCAAGTTTTGCCAAGCTGGAAACTTGGAACCTTTCTGTATAGTGACTTTTTAATTCTAGTTTTCATAACCTGGAGATCAGACTGTTGCTTTCGCATGATGTACGTAGTGTCTCATGACTGGAGTTTGCTTTGTTTTATAGTATCTGTACTCCTTGTATTTTTCAAGAGCTATTTTGTAAACAGATGATGTATTTCTCCATTGAAAACACAATAAAAAACAGCACAATCCCATGGTTGTCTGATTTTTCTGAATGTACTAAATTGGTTTTACTTTCTTAATTATTACTTAGCTCTTAAATTTTCTGCTAAGGCAAAATATGGTATGGCCTAAAGGAAGTACAGTAGATAGTGCTTACTTAGCGTTCATGTATGTTTGCTATAGGAAGAGGAAGTAACACTCAGAAGGATGTTGGGTTCTAGCTATTAAACGGAGAGTTTGTGAGTTGTGCAGTGTTTTGGTGGGGGCAGAGTTGCCAAAAACACACAAAACGTTTTAAGGGCATCCATTCCATCTCTCCATCCTAAATTCTTAAAAGTGGACAAAACTAGAAGAAACATGTGCCTAAACAATTTGCTGGTATGCTATTTTTGGCAAAAGTTTGAACTTCATTTTTTAAAAACATTGGCTGTAAGAGTTTTGGCACCTCAGGCTTTTCTTACAAGCACCTATTCCTTATGTCAGCAGATGGCACTATTTCTCTTCTGGTTAAGTTGTTTAAGCATGTCCTGAAATAAAGGTAAAAATTGCAAGTAGCTGTGCATCACTTGATTGATCTTTGTATCA
This sequence comes from Promerops cafer, assembly GCA_013398275.1. Classification (NCBI taxonomy): domain Eukaryota; kingdom Metazoa; phylum Chordata; class Aves; order Passeriformes; family Nectariniidae; genus Promerops; species Promerops cafer. Next base: position 299,192 of record VZSE01014407.1, on the reverse strand, counting down.
GCATGAGACCAATCCTCCAAATGCTTGATGTGAGTAACTTTAATAAGTAGTCTACTTTTGACTAAAATTTCTTTAACTGCTAAAACCACTGATGATTATGGTCTTCATATTATAATTGCCGTGCCTGAAACAATAAACCTTTCTGTTGTATATATTTTTCACAGCATGCAATTGCTTGTCTTGTTTAAAACAGATTCATCATTTTTATATCCTGCCCACCGCATCTCCCTGTCATCACAGCTGATGATGTTATTTATGGTTTTAATTCGTCTTTTATTTTCTCTGACCAATAAAAATCTGCTAGTAGATACACAAATTTCTGTTCAATGTTTTTCAGGCTACTGGCAATAGGTTTCAATAACTTGTTTTTCTGAGTTGCCCATCATCAACCTCCTGAATTAAGTTCACTGACTCATAAGGATCTGCAAACAACAAGCTGAAAATTACTGTTGTAGCCAAAATAATTAACATTAATAAGCCATGGTTTAACAGATGGCTTTAGACATACTGATTGGAATCAGACATTTGAGCTGATGAGTTCTAGCTAAAGTTGTGCCTCCTTGTAGGTAGTATGTGTGCATGCCACTTCTTATTAAATGCACTTCTTAGTGTATTTTTTAGTTTTGGGGGGTTTTCTTTGTTTTGGGTTTTTCTTAAACTGCAAATTTTTTAAACTTGTAGCTACAAGTATATGGTAACTGAGTAGTAATGAATATCAATTGCTAGTAAATATAGCTTAATGGGAGAATGAATTTTATCAACAGTAAAAGATGAAACAGTTCTTCAGCATCTAGAATAACCAAAAGTAATTCAGCATAGGAAGAACATATAATATTGATTCTGAGGCAGAAGCTATGTTTAAATGCACTAAAAACTACTGTGATAGTTACTGAGGAAGCAGAATATATTTATCCTCATAATAGATATTATTTGGAGGTTGTGTACATTTCTGCAAAAGGTATTTTGCATGTTGTAGTGATGCTGGCTTCATTTATGTAAGTTTATGAGCACACTAGTCAAGTACCTTTGCCATGATTAATCTCTCTGCCATCATTGTGGCTGAACAATACTTAGCAAATTTCATCACTTGTTATGCAGGTTTTGATGGTACAGTCAGAAATGTCTGAATATACATATATTAGCTGAGTACTTTAGTGCGTTCACTTTTTTTTACAGATCCAGTATTCATATTGGAAAAATGGAGTCCATTGTCAGTCAGTAATACATGCAAATCAGTAAACTGATTTTAGTTTAATAATCACAGTAGTATTAAATGTCTGTTCAGTAGAGACAAACCATCTTGGTTTTGTTGGTAGAGGCAGATGCAGTTTGATATGTCTACAAAGTTCAAACTAATAATTTGAAATATCTACAAACATCAGCTACTTCTGTCACCAGACTTTAATGTGAAACTTCAGAGGGCATGTTTTATTGAAAAGATAATATGGTGAACCACTGCTGGATGTTCCCTCTGTGTTTTGGATATTGAAACAAAGGATTTTTTTAATGAAGTTTAGGTATATTTTTATTGGTCTAACTAAATTCTGGAATGCTGCCTTTAGGTAAATTTTTTTTCCTGCCTTCCATACTTAATTATGAATTATATTAATGAATTAACCAGATCACAGGTCCTATCAGCAAGTCTGGATATCTTAATTATCTCATTATTTTTATGATCTCTATTCTAGTGCAATGTTTATTTTAAGCTAAGAATGACAAATGTCCTACACACTATATTAAAGTCAAATTTAAGGGTATAGTAATGGCTGGGGAAAAATATTTTATGGTGTATGTAGATAGTATTAAGCTTTGGTTTTGTATTTAGTTACTGTCTCTAAATAAGAGCTAGAATCCATGAAAGTAATAGTAAAGGATAAAGAGTAAAATTATTGTAGATGTAAGGCGATTAAAGGTCCAGTTTATTAGGTAAGAAAAGCATTTATTTATTTAAGAAACTAGCCAGTGCATTTAAACTGCCCCATGATGACTGTGGCCCACACAGATACTGGGCAGCTTACAAGTGCAAATGCCCTTTTTGTTCTCTTATGTACGATTTAGCATTCCTATTTTCTGTTTGTATTTGTAGAAGTCAATTGCCTGAATAAGGTTACTTAAGTAAATTTTTACATGCCTGAAGTCTACACATATGAAACTTTTCAGTACGTCTGAGGTTATTTCTGTGGCACTTGCTTCAGTTAGGGTAAAACACTGACCTAAAGGAGATGAAGTTCTTAAAGTTGAACTGAATGTTGGGTCAAACACCCTGTATTTATCGGGCACTTCAAATGGCATAAAGATAAAACTGGAGGCAAGGTGGGCAATCCTTGATGTTTGAGAAACAACTTCCCTATCTCCCCATCTCTCCCCAAATAGAAATTTGATTCTAAGTAAACATAATAAATACGATACTTCTTGAAAGAGCATGGAAGAGTCATGCTACGTGTTCTGCTCCAGCATTCCCTGCCCCGTGCCCTGAGCAGTGTCTCGTGCCATGTGCTTCCAGAAGTCTGGCATGCGCGCTGTCCCTGTTTGCGTTCTGAGTCTGCAGCGGGGCTGTTAATAAAGAGATTGATGATAAAGTTGTCGAAAAGAGACAGTTGGACAGGACTGCTCGCCATGAGTGACAGAGGGCACGCTCTGCCTTCACAGCCGAGAACGCTGCCCCCAGCAGAGAGCCGGCCATGCCTGGACGCTGTGCCAAGCCTGTTCAGCGCATGGGGAGAGGAGCTGCAGCTTGTACCAAGGATTTCAATTAGATTTGGAGCTTGTGCTCTTAAAGTGAGATTTCTCTTACTTAAAATCAGCACACAATTTTTTAAAAACTTGATGTCCTCTTGAGAATAAACACAGTTTCAGCAGTGATATAAAGGCTGAAACTTTTGAGAATGATCTCCTAAGGCTTTTAAAATAATTCATTGTGATCTGGTTCAATTAAGTGAAATGGAGATTCTTAAAATTAACATTTTTTGCTTTTATGGGGAATAAATGAATTATACATGTACTCAGTCTAGATATTAGCTTCCGTAGGAATCTCCTGCCAAGATACCATAAACTTGATTCAACTCAGTCACATGGCTGGAATAAGGGAAGCCTAGGATGATGGATGGAAGCATTCATTGTCTCAGCCACAGTTTATCATCTGTAAGTTTTATTCCTTACAATGTAAAAAACAGTGAGACTGATAAAACGTTTGATAGTTTAGGCCATCTGCTCACACAGTATATTAGAGTTATTAGTGATTGTTCCTACTGTTTCTTACCATCACCCAGAACAGTGTGTGGATTTTCTGTTCTCTAGTGATTACTAAATGCAGTATCTCAACTGGGAGTATTTTTTTTTTTCTTGTAGCATCTAGTCCTTGTAGGTAGTGAGATAAAAAGATCCTCACAACCTGAGTCAAGAGAAATGCCTTAAAAAGCGGTTTCAGTATTTTGCTTTTCAATGTATTTATGGGAGCAAGACCAATCTTTTTGGTGTGATTGCAGTTTAAGAGGTGGTAGATCATTTTTTGTGGACAGATTTTACAAATACTAGTATAGACTTTTTCCAGGATATTTCCCACAGGACATAATGTTAATTTTTTAATCGTTTTCTAATGAATTTATAAATCAATTGTTTATGTATTCTTTCTTAACAAAACACTAAGAAAAGAGCTGCTTCTGTTCAGTGAGCCTTTGACTTCAATAGGGATGAAATCACATTTATAGTAATTGCTGTGAATTAAAAGTATTCAATTAATTTAGTAGCATTTTTCTAGTACTTGGTGTAGGCACAAGGCATTTTTTCCCAGTTTTGAAATTTTTTGTTGTGACTTAGGCTACTTAAAAAAAAAGGGGCAAATTTTGTTCCATGAAAATGCAGGCTTAATATTGGAGAATCTCAATCTGAAGTCTGTAAATTACTTGACCTAAGAAGACTTTTTTTTTTTTTTTTTTAAATGTAGGGATATAAGTTAACACACTTGCATTTATGTTTATTTGAAGGCATAGGAATTGGTTGATAACCTCAACAGTGGTTGCTCTGAATAGGAGCTGTCTAGCCAGAAGCACACCAGATGTTGTGTCTTTGCAGATAAAGGCAAAATGCAAGTTTGACCTATCACTGTTAGGATGTTTTTTTTAAAGCTTAAAGAATGCTTTTATGTTTGATTTACTATAAGCTGTATTTTGAAAAATGCATGGAAGCCGCACTTCGAGTTGTTACAATCACCGTAGTGTGTTGACTTTTCCTTTCTGGCCTGTTAGATTTTCAAGGGTAACTTGAGCATATTCATTAGGGAAATAGGCTTCTAGGTTTGTTTAAAATAGAGATATCTTTAGCTTTTATTATTATTTAGTGTTCTGGTATCACAAACTTTTATTTTGAGCACCCACTGTTATGTGTCAAACTGAATGAAACACACCTTACCTGACAACATCAAAATCTTACAAAGAATTTTGGGAATGAATTGTCCATTCTTACACATTTCATCAACTTCACATGTCATCAGCGTCTTTGTTCTTCAGCTGTAACACCTCATTTTGATGCTTCTTCTTATGAAATAAGAGGTTTATTTCCTTCCAGATTAAAAGGTACATGTGCATATTATTTTAAAGGTGAAACAATTTTTACTGTAAAGAAGTATTATATAATGTGTCAGCAAACACACATCCCAACAATAACTCATCACCAGGGTAGTTCAAAGCAGTTTGTTCGAAAGGTTGGCTCACATCAAGGCCAAACCTAAATTCTGATCCTGACTTGGGTGTGTGGGACCTTGGCACGGCTAGTGACTCCTTGATTCAACCTTTTTGTATAAGAAATGAGATTAGTGGTTATCAGACATTTCACGAAGACTGACATTTGAGAATGTCTTGGAATTTTTGTAGAGTAGATTTGTCCCGTTGGATTCTCCTTTAGGCATGAATCATATACCACTTGAACCTCGTACACTAGTTTTCCAGTCTTTGTTTTGTAATGGATATATCATTTTTATATCCTGCTGTAAATTAGTTCTAAGGAACATGAAGGAGGAAAGGTTCCTGTGCATGCTATTAGAACAGTCTTCCAATAGAGGAAAACAACAAAATTGGGCAACTGGATGCTGTTTTTATTTGATGACACACTGCATTTTATTTTGCCTTTCAAAAAGTGTTTTAATATAAACACACCCACATTTGGTAGTTTTTCCCCAGGAAAAATAGAGGTTTGGATCCTAAAAGCTCTATGTTTTCCATTGTGATCATCAGCTACTTAATCCTGTCCTCTTCTTTCCATTTGCTTGTATATGGTCTGAAGGCTCTCTGGCTCACTGGTACATTGGTGTGATGCATATTGAGTATAACTTATTTGAAAATAAATTTTAGCTACTCCCTTTTTCAGCTTCTGAAAATACAAACTAAAGATGTTGCTATGATATGAAGTCCTCTGCCCACATTAAGGTGCAAATGAGACCAAATACCGGCTCGACAATACCAACTTTATTTGTAACAATAAGTGTGCAGGGAAAAGAGAAAGTGAGGGAGAGCAAGCAGAAAATGGTCAGCTCTGTGGATCCAGCAGTGGCCCGTTGGTCCTTCAGTGCCCTGGTCCCCTTTGTGGTGGTTCAGAAGTCCAGCCTGGTTCACTCCCCAAGCTGCTTTTCTATGCTCCCTCATTAGCAAGAAGGTAGGGCAGGGTCTCATCATGTCACATGTTCTGGTCTTGGTTTTGTGGTCATTGGAGGTCTGCCCTGGGGGTCATACCAGACAAATACCCCGTAGTCAAGTGCCCTATTTGTGACCCGGCTGGCAGTTTGCACTTGCCTGATGACTCAGGGCAGCGGAAGGTTGCTGCAAGAAGTATCGAGGCCAAAACTGAAACTTTGCTTCTTTGTTTCTGCAACAAGTTTCCCCACAGAGGGGGTGTTTAAGGCATGTACTCCAGATGTTATTAACCCTTTCCTTACAGATGCAGATCTGTGATCTACTTCACCTTGTAAACTGAACCAGTGAAATTGTTGAGGATGTCTTTGGAAGATGGGCTTCTCATGGTCAATTTATGAATTTTTCTAGTTGTCCAAGCTCTATTTTTTTTTCATATGGAAATATATGTCTGAAAATTGGAGAAGGCATTATTGTATGAGTCTGTTCACTGCTTGCATTTAGGTGCTTCACGATTGTAATGTAAAGGGTTTTATTTTTTTTTTAAGGCCCACTTAATTTTGAAATGCAGTTTACATAGGAAATACAAAAAGAACCTACCATTTCTATTTTCCTGTTGATTAAAAAGAAGAAAAAGAAAACCCAAGCCCATGTGTTTTCCAATGTAGTATGTCAGAGCAGCAGAAGGCAATGCTTTGTTCCACCACTGCACAGTAGCACTACCTTGGTTTATATAGACATTAGCCTAAGCAAAGGTTGGAAGTTCAAATCCACCGCCTTTTGAGGGTTAGCCTGTGCAACACCACAGAAGAAAATCTGGAAGTAACACAGGGACTCCTCTGTGATTTTGACATATAGGTGTAGGCTGGCTGACTTAATCCAGAAACAAGTGTTAGTACTCCTATACTAGCAAATAGGATGTGCCCTATGGTGATCCCATTTTCCCTCAGATCTTCTGAACTCCTTCCAATTTTTTGTTGTTTGCTTTAAGCACTCTTCTAAGTAGTCCTGGTATTTTGAAATAGCTCCTCCTACTTTATTCTGCCTGGGGGCCTGAAGTGAGGCTGCAAAAACTAAACCTAGTGGAAGTTATGTTAATGTGTGCTATGCTGAACAATTGCCAATAATGCTTTGCTTGCTATCCACATCTTTTATCTTATTATCTTAGCCCGTCTCAATAAGAGGCACCACAAAGTATCCAAAGCTTGGCCTCTTTAGGTGTATTTTTGTGGGAGAGGTTAACACAGCACTTGCCCTTCCCACATGAGTGTGTTTTAAACCTTTATTTCTGTGAGACAGGTTGCAGTTAAAACCTATGAATACAAAAGATGGACTTGGCTTTGGAGTGGGTGGGAGGGGATATGCCATGAATTGAGCAAGTCCATCTTCAGCTGTCCTGGTCCTGCCTGGAAAAGGACAGTGTTACAATATCTTAGATCTTTTCTATGAGCAATTCTAAGCTAAAACTGCTTATCACCAGGTTAGGAGAAAAATTATGAAGACAATGTCATCTGATGGGGTTTCAGTCAGCTGAGGAATGGAGTTTAGTTGGTATCTTGGATTTATTTCTAAATCCTTAGGGAAGAGGTTAATAGCAGTGACCTAGATGCTATAGCATTAGGATCCTTGGGGAAAGGGGAGTTTCTTATTTATTTAAGCACTGGTTGTACGCCTGCAGATACTAAATTCAAGCTCTTCTTCATAAAACAGTCAAGGGATGGTGCTTCTCGGTGTCCATTGATCAAAAAATTACAGTATATAAAAATATTAAATCAAACTCCATGTATGTGCTGCTAACTGCCACTGGGAATTTTTCTACAGAGTACAGAAACACTCTGGAGAAAAGACTTCTTTTGTGTTGGAGTTGAAATATATGTCTTCCCAAGCATTCTTTTACAGCTTTCTAACTGTTTTCGGATCTATGAACTGTGGTGGCTGGTTCTGTACACAGCGGAACATGTGAGAGATTTTATTTAAACAGCCATGTACATTCCACTGATAAACTAGAAACTGAAATATGGACAATACTGATAGGAGAAGCCGTTTGTCCAATTGACTCTCTTGGCACCTATCCATTTTTTTCTCATTGACTTTAAAATATTTTGGACCTATCATCTGATGATCTCAAAGCTTTTTGCAAACATTAATTAAGCCTGTTGATGCCCCTGTGAGCTAAATAAATACAATAGGTGTGGTTTAGATGGGTAAATGAAGATACAGAGTAGTTGTTTTGTGCAAGGTCGCCTGCTAATTCAGCAGTGGAGCTAAAGGGTGGGAAACTGTCTGCCTGATCCCCTTTGCAATTGCTAGGGTTAAATCAGATTCTCACAGATAAATGCAAACAACAACCAGACTTTCACATGGGGGAAGACAGATAACAGCACCCTAATTGCAATTTGTATTCTGACAATGACCAGAACTTTCCTACAATACTAAATTGTTTCTAGTCTTTGCAAAAGCAATTTTCCGCCTTGTGCAACTAGCCCAGTGAAAGAATTAAATAGTAATAAAAAAAAAAGTCAAGACTGAAAACTGTAGTTCTCTGTGTTTAATATTTCCTGTTTTTACCTAATATCTCTTAAGGCGTGTAAAACATGTCTCTTCATGACTTGCTCATCTGCATCCAGGAAGAGGCTATCCAATCCTTTAAAAACATTATATATCAAGAATGGGACTAGAAGGAATATGAAAGAGGGATGAGGAAATAAACAAAAATGGAGATAGATCTCAGAGGACCTTAAGCTTAGTACTTGCAATGAGTTTGTTTCTCATCAGAACTTTATTGGAACTACCTTGTCACCTGAATACAGAAAGCATGTACCTACTTTTGCTGCTAGTTCAAAAAATGCAGGAATCTGATTTGCAGTTTACAGTATGTGCAAACACTGTATGTACAAAATGGTACAGCATGTGACAGCATTACCTTCACACAGGACACTGCTCTTGCCTTGAGCAGGGTGATTTTATTTCTCATAGTTCTTTTAGTGCATGAAATGTCCTTTTGGGATGTGTCAGACTTATAGCCTGTGGTTTGATTCTTCTTGCTACTAGAAGAATAGTTAGTGCTGCTAGTTAGTTCAGTGATAACCTAATCAATAAATTTTTACTTTCTGCATCAATAAGACCTAGTGAACAGTGTCCTAATGCTGCTGCTGTGTTTCTGAAGAGATCGTTGTAAATGCTCTGCTGCTAAACTCGCACCTTGCAGTGCAGACTGCAGAGGGAGATCTCCAAGCACTTACAAATTAGCTTCTGCAGGAAGATTCATACTTTGTATGCAGTGTACTGGTTCAGGAATAAACACCTCCAATTGTTCTGATACTTGCTGAAAATGGCAAAGCGTTTGGCAACAAGCATTTTGTAGGCTGCTGCAGGGCCTTGGGAGACAAAGGTAAATGTGTGAACACTGCTCAGTTTAACAAGTTTTGTTCTTCAGTCAATGATTCTCTTGCTCTTTGGTGCTGCCTATTCCTGGTGCAGGAACAGGGACATAGCTTAAATCTGGAGTTGGGAAGTGGAAGAAAGACTATTAGTTCTTGAAGAACTGATCACAGATACAGTTCTGTCTTCATATAATTTTCTTGAAGGTTTGGTTAGGGAATTTGATGTAATTTTATACACATGCTTGTTTTATTATAACTACATTGTGTCTTTTGTTACTTTTCAGTTTCTTCAAGCACTTGGCAAAATACATCGGTTGATACACGGCAAAACGCAGCTATTTCTGGTCTGGCAATCAAACAGTATATCAAGTGCAGTGCAGTAATGATGGAAATCTGTTAGGTCAATAACATCCTGTGCAAACTGAGGCTAATTTGACCTTACAGTACCTTGTTTAACTCAGAAGTGCACACGAAAATTATTGTGGTGGCATTGTTTAGTCAGGAAAAAGAATTAATCCTAATCAGACCCAGAAAGCACATGTTAGGAATAATCCTCCAGAGTATAGTAAAAGGAATAAAGATTTTAATATATTTTTAACCAACTCCAGTTTGTAAGCTAGAATTGAATGTCTAACTTTTTTTTTAACATGACCATATAATGAGTATACATCAGTCTAATTTTAAAAATTCTGATTTGGAGTTCTAATTATCTGCACAAATATCTGTGAAATTTATCTAATGTTTGTTGTCCACATCTCATTTAGGAACATTTTTTTTCTTAAGTGCATGTTTAATCAACTGTACATTAAAGAAAAATCTCTATCAAGCTGTCTCATGTATGCTATTCTGATTTGGGGGGCAAAATCCTGAGAGATGAGTTTTGCATCATGATCTGAAGTTCAAAGCACACAGATCCTGTCAGATTTGGATGGCAGACAGAGCAACTTCTTAAGATGAGGAGTAGTTTCAACAGGCTTCCTTCTAAACCACTGAGACATGATACATCTATTAAAAAAGAAAAAGTGCCAATACCTGCTACTGGCCAGGGTACATTTTATTAGTTTGCCAAGTGTTCTGGCATTTACTGAGCCTGAGCCTTGAGAACCAGCGGAGTGGGAAGGTGTTTGGCTACCATGTCTGCAGCAATGCTACACGGACTCGATGCTGCATATGAGATACTGGGCTTGCACCGTGGGGAGGACCAGGAGGCAGCACATCTGAGAGCTCATAGTCTTGTTTGTGAGAGCTCCCTGCACAGGCAGTGATGCCGTGTGCTCCCTCCTTCAGTCCGTTGCATCTCATTAGCAGTCTCTTTCCGTGGAGTGTAAGAAACTCCTTTTGACCGGGGCATGTTGTTTACTTCCAAACCTGTGTACAGCTGGCATAAATCCCTCCAGGCTGTGGTCAGAGCTGGAAGCTGGCCATTTATACAGGCTGCTTCTTTGTCGTGATATAGACTTAAAGAAAAGAAAGCAGGTGCCCTCCTGGCATTTTATAAAGAGTCATTCATGAATATAAGATACTGCATTTTGCATATTAGTGTGAGTGCCAATATAAACCCAGCTGTGTGCAAAATAAAGTGAAATATGTATTTCCAAAACTAGGCCACAGCTTTTCTATGGTGCAATCTGAAAGCATTTGAATCAACTTTGCATATGCATAGCCTTTTCTTTTAAAATTATATTTTTCCTTGGTTTTTTCCCCTAGTTTTTTTCACCCCTCTCTTTTCTTTCTTTTTCTTTTTTTTTTTTTTTTTTTTTTTTTAAGATGTGGTGATTTTTTAACACTTCTCCCAAGGTAATAAGACAATAACAAGAACAAAAGTGATAACAACACAACATAGGCAGGTGCCACAAAATGCATTGTGAATGTGCACCTCTGTGACAACTTTCCATCCATTTTTCTGATTCCAACCCAGAATTCTCCTCTTGTAGTGACGTGGGATTCTGTTCTTCCAGTTGCAACTTTTTCTTAGAAGACAGTCAACCATTTTGCTTAGCATTTTGTTGTACTTTCGACCAAACTCTGCAAACCTAAAAGTTCTTATGCTCCTTTTCAGTCCCAAAGGTTGAAAAAGTGGATTTTTAAGGTCTCCTGTATATAACTGGTACTGGGCACCCTTCATGCTGAGGGAAGGAGAAATAAGAGGGGTTAAGGTAGTTCAGGGAAAGTAGAAGAAAACCCTGTGGACTGTCATGGAGTTATCCACCACAGCATATAACATCCAATAGGCAGAAAACATCAGGAGTCATCTCTTGTGGGCCTGAGTGTAACTTGCCCCTTCTTGCTTGCTGTGTACTTTCTTGCTTTTGTTGCCTTCACAGATAGTGAACTATTTTAAGAAACCTTGTGTGGAATAAAATAGATGTATCCAGGTTTTTTGGGGCCAGGAAATTATTAAATTAGGGGTGTCAGGGACATTAGAACTATAAATGAGCATTCTTTGCTTTTGTCCCAAGCATCCCCAGCCTTCCCCTCTGCACAGTCCAGGGGCAGGAGGGGCTGTTGCTGAGGAGTTGGTGGGCCAGGCTGGAGTGTCTGGCAGTGAATGAAGGTGAAAATGCTGTAGTTCCATCAACGAAGGTATCCAGGTGCTGTATCAACCTGTGTCCCAGGGTCACAAAGGAAATTGGTGATGCAATGATTCCAGGTGCTGTAATCCAACCAGCAGATGACACTTTTTTTTCCTTTGGTGCGCTTCTCTTAAATCTCATAATGGATCCATCTGCATTCATATGCAGTTAAAAAGTCTGATCTGATGACAACTCATTTCTCTGCAGCAAATTGTGACTGACAGAGTGTGGTGCTGACAAAACGAGAGGCATTTAAACCTGGGTGTATGCACTTGTGAAATGAAGATGTGGGGGTTCAAGATACCCTGATAGGAGAAATTAATCTATGTCTGATTGATTTTGATCTATGTTTAGCCATGTTTTCTTTTAGGAGGATTCTTTGGTTTTTTGCTAACAGGCACTTGGCTTTAACAATATTCTTTCACTCTTTGGTTCTGGTAGATTTAATAGCATAGTTCCTAAATTGAGTTTAGATAGCTTATCCTGTATATATTTAGAGATAAGAAGTTCATTTAGGGATTAGGGAATGCTTCTTGTATATGCACCATTAAGCATAGCACATCTGGTACTGAACTAGCAATCAGCAGAATATTGACAAAAGTTATGAAGAAATCCTTTTTTTTTAAGTGAACATGTTTATGTCTGAGGTCTAAAAGTTTACATGACAAAAGAAATATCTCCAAGACTTCTAAATTAAAACAAAATTCATAGTGTGCTCGTATGAAAGACCAGTACTGATCTTGGTTGGAAGCTGTAATAGTGGGTCAAAAGATTTGGTGATACAAAAAATCATCTTACAGCAAAGAAGACCTTATAGTTGTAGTTTCTGCTTTTAAGAGAGAAAGAGGAGCTTTTTTACTAATATATTGAAGGAAGCTGAAGAAGAAGTAAATTGTGAGAATAATGAAAAGAAAAAAATGAAATATAGACCTTTACATATTTTTTGTTTTAACTGGAGAGTCAGGTCTCTCAAAGTAGCCTTCAGAGCAGCAGTTAAAGTACAATATTGTTTCTCTTAAAGCACACAAACAAACAGAACAAAACAAAGTGCTTTTAATAATGGTGAAACTGTGAAAACTCATGGATTATCTGGGAATGAAGGGAGATAGAATGACCATTTTACAGATGCTCACCAACTGGTAACCAAAACCAAGGAGGGAGCACTGACGATGAAGGGGATTAATCCAAATCGCCAGGTTATCTGGTCTTCATTCATATCAAACATAAAGTTTTATATTGCAATTAACAGAAGAGTGATTAAATCTTTGAAACATGGAGGTGAGCCTTTCAGACATGTAGGTGGTTATCCTGAAACGCCTGTTTGTGGAGGAGAGATCTGTGTGTGTTTATGCATGGGCAGCTCTACTTCCATCAAGCAGCTCAAGGAAGATTTTGTGGGCTATTTATATACTTTATGGCAGGCTGCTTGCTTTCGCAGTGGAAAAAGCTGATTCATGCTGGTGTGGAAGCTGATTGTGCTGCCTGTGGGAGAGGCAGATTTGAGGTACACGAGGATAATTAAGCAAGAGATGCGTACGGTTCAAAACCAGGGCTGTGTTCTCTAAGGGAGACGTTTGTGTCAGTGTGTGGGGCTCAGCTGCAGGTGTCACTGTTAGATCTCAAATAATGGGCTGCTCGGCGGCTGCGGCTGCAGTCACAATAGGCTCTTTTTTCTTACCAAAGTCACACTTGTGATAGCAATGTAAAATCTGGAAAATGTGTAGTGAAGTGTGATGGGCTCCGGCTCTGTGTGAGTGTCGCAGTGTGTACGTGTGCTGCCGTATGCACTGAGGGGGCACCTGCACTCCTGCAGGGGGAGGGCACCTCTGCCCCCGGACACCCCACCAGAGCCATCTCAGCAGCGACGAGCTCACATACCTCTACCAGTTAGACTTACAACTTTTGTTCCGAATGTTTTGAATTCCTTCCGTGCTTTAGGATGGATGTTTAACTTCTCTGTCCCTTAGCAAAGTGATGATGAAATCTTTAATATAGCCAGCAGCTGAAATTGTTCACTGTGATTTGCAGTAGCTCAGTAATTCCGTTCTCTGCAAATGAATTTGCTCGGACTTCTTTGTGATTTTTTTCTGTTTTTTCCTTTTTCTTTTTTTGTTTTTGAGCAAACAGGACTGATTTTTCCAGCATTTTTATTCAGATAATGAATAAAGTGCTGCAAGTTTATTCTCTCTTTTTATTACATTTCCTTTTTCCCCCTTCACTCTTCTTTGAAGAAAAAAAGAGGGAGTGAGAAAGAACTGAAGAAAGGGAGTTATAAACTCTTAGCAAACTCTTCTTTGGTACCTAATTTGAAGCTACTGTGTTGTTTAGAAAGCAGCAAAAAACCCACAACAATTCTGAGTGTGTTTTGAAGTAGCTCCTCAATAGCTTTTTAAACGAAATTTTAAGAGAAATGCAATATTCTCATTAAGTACCAATCTCCACAGCCTGTTCTTCCCCACCTGGATACCATGCCTTCAACACTGGTAGCCTGGTGCATGACATTGATTGCTCCCTGTATTAACATTTCTGATGCTTTGTCATTTCTTTCTTGGTGGTAGGTTTCCTGAAGTATTTATACAATTTATGAAGTATATCCCTTGTCTAGGTCACTTTATTTCTGTTACCTTATTCCCAATTTTCACTTTTTAAAATGTTATGTTAGGCACGTATGTGGGATTTTTTTGTTTTTTGTTTCTTCTCGAATCCTGCCAAAATCTTTTGCTAAAGCGAATGTATTTGTGAGACTGAAAAATACTTCCTCAAAGCAGACAATGGAGTTTTTCAGTTGCACAAATAAATGTATATATCACTGAGTAAGCTCACTCTAATTGAATCCTGACCATTCTGGAGGGATTTAGCCCTCCCTTTTTAATTTTTCTCTAAACAAAACCTAGAAATGAAAAAATATTTTGAGGTGGGCAGGAAAGGGAGGGGGAATAGAAAAATAAAGCAAATAAATTTTTGAATAAGAATGACCCATGTACTGTGACCAGAGGGCAAATGCAAATGTCTGTTTTCAAACACAGACTCGTGCATTCTTATTAGGGGTTCGTGACTGTGCCTCCAAGCACATCATTACATATTCATAAGTGTGAGGAAAATAGACTCCTTCCACATTCAGGTGTGTTCAACTAAATGCTACCCCTTTAATCTTAAAGAACAGCTCATTTGGTCTATTTTCTTCAGTTCACAAAGTGTTAAGGGAATATGAGATAAAAGATGCACACACACAAAAAGAAAAAGCAGCAGCAATATTCCACAAAGATCTTTTTAGTGTCAACTTAAATGCACACAAATAGCAGATGATGATCTCTTTTATTGGACTAACATTTATCCACTAATATCCACACACTTTTAAAACCATTGAGACCTCCTCTTCAGGTGTTCATTTGAATAGAAATAGCTGAATGAGTGTTTTTATAATTGATCCCCTGAGTACTGAATGTCTAGTGCTGCATAACCAACATTTTCCCATTGCTGATTTTTTTTCCAAATTGCTACTCTGCAAAATTAGGATTTTGTATAGTTTTGATAAGAAAATTAACCTTCCAAATGCCAGATCCCCTTAATGCTACTTAGGAACTGGTGCTAAGGTACACTTGGAATGCTTGTTCTCAAATGGATTTTTTTATTTATGTGAAGAAAAAAAAAATCATTTTTTTTCCATGAAATTACACAGAAACTAGAGATCCTCCCCTAAAAATAGTTTGGAATTTGTTTGTTTGTGTTTGGTTTCTTATCACTGTCCCCTAGATAAGCAGTTGTCATCTTTACACTGTGCTTAATTACGTGCCTTTGCTTTCAACAGCAACGCAGAAACTTCGTAGTACTTCCTTGCTATTGTTTCACTTTGAATGAAAAGTCTGATATGTTTATAACTTTTTATTTTTAAAGTCACTTTAGATTTTTCTTGCAACATATATTGAGTGTCTTAAGAACTAAATTTTCCAGAGAAAGTGTAATTTTTTTCTTTTTCTTTTCTATAGGAAAAATACTTTGCTAATGCTTGCAGTTTTGAACATGGATTTTAAAAACACTGATCTTGATGTAAGGAAAGAGAGCACCTGAAGTCTAACAGCATGCATTACAGCTGGCTGTTCCTTCAGTAGCCCCTTGAAGGAAATGGAATTCCTAATTGATATGAAATCATTTTGAAGCAGCAACACCTGAAGAGTAGAGAGAAAGGGAAGAAGATATGATAATGACTGTGTGATAAAACCGGTTAGCATTTGTGTGCCATAGTAAACACTCATGAGTATAAAGAAAATACTAGCTAGCCACTAGAGATATCCACTTATGTTCATGATACAACCACTACAAACTCTAGTTCTATCAAACTAGCATCAAGCACAAGATCCATCTTTAATTAATTTAATCCTATAGAGCTGTGACTCATTTTATTTGTAACTGTGCAGAGAGAAATTACTTTCCATACTTGCCTTGAACTTCAACCTTATCCTTCTCTATCAGTCATATTGAATAACACAAAAGCACATGCTCTGAAATTCATGTCCTGTTTTTTTTTTTTCCCCCCCAAAGATTATTCAGATCTTTTTACATGTGGCTTACTCAATAAAAAGCACAGAAAATGCCTCCCCCCACTCCTCCTTCTTTAGGAGAAAGATTTCTGTTGCAGGGCAAAAGAGCTTATTAAATGAATAGTCATTCCCATAATGAGTAAGAAACATGGAAATTCTAGAATAAGGCAGAAAGATGTTTTTGCCATCCTTGGTTCAGGAATAAACAAACCATGTCTCATAGAGGGCCAAAGCACACAGGATAGTGTATTTTTCCTTTTTTTCTCCCCCCTTTAAAAGCAGGCTTTGTGGAAATTACATATCCTGCTGTACAGCAGTTGCTGTACAGCTCCTTGCTCTAGCAGAAACCTATTCCAGCTGCTCTGCAGGTGTCGTGGCACAGCAAGGCTACAACTGTGCACACTGCCAGCATCAGCCCTGTAGTGAGGGTGCCAAAGTGCTCCTGATGACAAACTCACTTCCAAAGTCTGGCTTTTGTGAGGAAAAACACAAACGTTCTTTTAAGCATTTTTTACCTTTCAAAGAAACAAGGGCAGAACAATGACACCCCCAGGAGAAGCAGACGGTGGTGAGAGTTCCATGAACCTTTAAAACAGCACAATTTCGAGGGCAGGAGTGCTGCTTCTCACCCTGGGTGACCAGACTGGGTGTGAAGTTGCAGTATTGCTGCATAGGTCACGTGTCAAGGTTTATAACATCTCTGACACAGCCGTGAAAACACGAGGATTGAAGAAACACTGTGGGCATCTTGGTGCCACACCTTTAAGGTGCAGAAGGCTCCAGCTCTCATGGAGGCCTCTAATCACTGGCCCCACCTTTGATTCTTCTCATATATGGGGAGGCAGGGGAGGAAGTTCCTCCCCTGCCACTTCAAAACAAAACAGTATCTCACTTTTTCCTTCAAAAAAAAGAAAAAAAGGAAAAAGCCAAAGGAGTGCAGGAGCTACATTCTAACATCTAAAGGAAAAAATTGCTGGGGTTCCCTTTTCCAGCAGGCTGCTGCAAGGCTATATGTTATACGTGCCTTTGGTCCAAACCAGGCCTTTTGTTTTGGGATGTGTCCCAGGGAAATGTTTGCTTTCATAAAAATTCTTAAGTGGACCCTGTGTGCATGAAGTAGAGTGGCAAAAAATAAGTTTTGCATGTAAATTAAATATGCCCAATATTTTCTCTGGAGAAAAAAAGTGCAAATTTTTTTTCTCTTTTTTTTAACCACATTATCAAAAAACCAAATATAAGGCTTCAGCTAGGTTTAAAATGGAAAACTTATAATAAGGTTGTGGAAAAATCCAGTCCTGATGCTGATGTGAAGGAGAACCTGCAGTCTCCCATATCCCTCCACAAACTATCTCCATAAATAATTGTGGAATTCTTCATCACAGCCACACTGTTTTCCTGCTTTGATAGAAAAGCTTAAGGAATCACACAGTTTGTTTTGACCTACAGACTAAATACTGCCAAGCTTTGTAGAGAGCTGCTATTATTTCATTAGATTTTCTCTTATCCTTATGGTCATTTGTTAGTCTTTAGGCTCTCTAGTTTGTTCATAACAGAAATCCTGGCCTCAGCAAATACCCATTTGTAAGTTTGAGAATCTCTGTGTTTTAAAATAATATGACTCGTAATTTGTAGGCACACAGGAACACCGTAGCACATCAGGTTAAACTTCAAGTTAGATTTGGATCTATATCCAAATCTATGTCATTTTACTGACAGAAAAGTGCAGAGAAATAATAGGAAGAACTTCTTCAAATTGTCCAAACAATTTAGTGATTATTTTTCTTCTTTTTTTTTAACTGCCAACACTGGGCAGATCTCAGGCAAAATTTCTACACATTGCACATTTCTGTTATTTCCAACTGTATCTGTGCTTGCTCTGACTTCTAAAATACAAGGCCCTCCACACACAAACATCAAGACAAATCTCAAACAGTTTGATCCAGGCCTCTTCTAATCCTGCCCACACAAGCTCCTACCTTCTTTGGGAGATTGCTGTTATGCTTGCTTCCTATTTTTTCCCCTTTTTTCTGTTTTCTCTCACACAGAAGAGGAGAGAATAAGAATTAAATATCAAGAATTATCTCATTTTTGTATGTGGGATTTCTGTGTTTGGAGCCTGCTGCCAGCCTGCCATTCAGCAGAGCCAAGTTCCTGTGTTTTACCACTAGCTTTATCAACAAGGCCTTTGCTAATTCTTCAGCGTCTACAAACACAGTCCTTGTTATTATTTTTCCTACTCAAATACAGTCCAATAGCTCAGTTCCAGCATGAAATAGCACTGCTTTGGAGTTAGGTTTCAAGGTTTCTTGTTGCCTTTTGCCATTCTTGGCTTGCATTAACTCATTCTGCTGCCTTTGCATTCACCTTATTTTCCTTTTATGAATTTTACTTCACTGATTGTGTTCCTGCCTCATCTTTTGTACCTTTTACTCTGATATGGAATAAAGTATGGATCTCCTATATGAATATTTCCTGTGCCAGGCCACCTTCCTCTGGTAATGGGATTGCCCCTTGCTGTGACTGAACAAGGGAGTTTTTTTCCAACCTCCTCCCCCATACAAAGTCACTTCTAGCTCTTAAATCCACCTTCCTCTGCTTCTGTTGTGGATTTATCTTTCTTATGGTCTAATAATAATAATACTTACCTGCCTCTCAGGGGTGTTGTGAAGATTAATTAGTTAATGAGCTCTAAAGATGAAAAGTGCTGCATCATTGCTAAATATTATTGTTGTTCTTATCCTGTACAGATTGAACTCATCAATATCAGTATTTCAATTATAAATCTCACCCTACCATTTTTCAATTAATTTGACTAGATCATTTTATCCATCACTCACTCTACCCTCTTTTTCCCCTGGCTTATTTCTACCTTCCTGCTTTTGAGAATAGACACATAAACATCATATATTCCTATAAATAAGAGATTCACTTTTTGTTTCAGAATGCTTCCATCTTTTTTGATATTAACATTTAGAGTACACAGCAGTCTCTGAGCAAGGTGGTAGTTCCTGATCCTTTAGCTGAAGTAAAATCTTTAAAGTCTGTGTCATTACCTACTGAACACAGCAGAACCCTCAGCAGAAGTCGCCTGTCCACTTGGCCTCCAATACCTCACCTCTCTCCTGTTGGATCACCATCATGAACTATATTTTTTGCCTTCTTTTAGCAGTTATCTTTGATTCCATTCCTTTCTTTGCCTCTGTGGATGGCAGTGGATTTGCTGAGTGAAGCAAGAAGTAGGAATTCCCCAGAATGTTTCAGCTCATCCAGAAACTCTTCCTGCAGTGCTGCTATCATGCAAGTCGGGAAGTACCATGCCTTGT
This sequence comes from Promerops cafer, assembly GCA_013398275.1. Classification (NCBI taxonomy): domain Eukaryota; kingdom Metazoa; phylum Chordata; class Aves; order Passeriformes; family Nectariniidae; genus Promerops; species Promerops cafer. The sequence goes on along the minus strand of VZSE01014407.1, from coordinate 279,754 downwards.
TATTCCTTTCAACAGAATTGACAATGTGTCTGACTGTGCTCTTTGAGCAGAGTCTCCCACTCCCACTGAGTCAGCCCCACTGCTTTTTTTCTTGTTTACCTTTTCCCCTTTCAGACATGGATCTCATTCTGGTTTTGGGTGCTGCTCAGTCTTATATGCTGTAAAATGTACTGGAAACATGTCTTGGGAATGTAGATTTGTCTGTGACTCTGTGTCAGCTACTCCATCATTTCATCTGTTCCTGTCTCTTAATCTACACTATCCTGTGGCAGAAAACATGATGACTGTTGAATAAAAAACTGATCCTTAATCCCAACTACTACAAGTTCCCTGGGTACATGTAGCAGAACCCTTAAAATGAGGGCTGCTGTGCCATAAACATGACAGGGAGGCCAGCAATGCTCTGGTTTGGGCTCAGGATTTCCCTTTGCTATGGTGGGTAGTTTCTGGTGCAGCAGGCAAGGATTGCTTGGGACCAACTCCAAGATTTTAATTTCTGTGATGAGGCAAATCTGCAAAGCCCTTGAAAAAGCAAAACGTTGCCCATCACCCTGAATACCCATGTGGGAGGGGACAAAACCTTGAAGCAGAGGCAAACTGCCTATTTACATCCCAGGCAAGCACCCTCAGCCCCAGACTAAGGTCAGGCTCATCCGCCCTGTCTTGCTCTCCTCAGAGCTGTTCCACTTTGTACAAATAATTAAATACTCATTGGGCCTGGGAGAGGGAGGCATCTACAACACTGCTTGCAGGAAGGGAAGGACATGATCAGCCCTAACTGCTGGCAAAAGAGCTGCTAAACTCATCAAACTCTGTCAGACATCTTAACTCTGCTGTCTCATGGCTAGACCTTGGGAAGCATAATCTTCCTTTGGAGAGGCATTGTCAGATCAAGTAGAAATAACGCCGGCTGAGCTTAAACAACAACCATATTTGATATTTTCTGCTGATTGAGCTGTCCAGTTGACTGGAAAGGGCTGACAGCAGAGAGAGCCCTGGTCTGAGCAGAGCAGCTCCCAGGCCAGCTGGCGCGGGAATGGGTCTGCGCCAGGTAATTATTGCCTAGTGCAGAGGTCGAAAGCCTCAGAGAGGCTGATGTACTAATGAAACACAAATGGGACATCTGTGTTCAGGAGTTCAGCAAAGCACAGAAAACTGAGCTTTGCCAGGGATATCTGTACTACTGAAAGCAAACTCACTTTCTGGAGCTAAGGGAAACCCACCGAAGAGTGAAGACATAAGAAAGCCTTTTGCATTGGACTTCTCTTTGTTTGCTCAACAGCTCAAAGGTTTCTAATGATTGCTCTGGACACTACAACATTGCAGAGGGGAAATGGAGGCACTGAACAGCGTGATGCCAGATCAGTTGTGGATATGAAAGGGAGATGAGCAGAGTAGTAAAATAAAAGCTGAGGTAAATGAGGTTACTGGGAGCCTTTGATGACATGAAAGAGTAGCATGGTATTGTGTGTGTGTGTGTTGTTACTTCTAACTGGCTGTAGTTACAGATACAAATGTCAGCATATGAATTCACAGTCTCGTTTAGGCCTCACATAGCCATGTTGTTAGAGCTGAGTTTCAAAAGTTTCTGTTTTTAACACTGGGAAAAAGTGGGCATATTAGATCATATACACACACATATACATTTATAAAACTATGAGAGCATTTTCTTCAAAATAACTGCCAGAAGGCTGAGGGTTCTGGCATTACTGAAATAACACTGTTATAGTCACATTTAAGTGGATATTTGGGTCAAGTATCAGATATAAGGATTTTGACTTAAAGCCTGCACATCACGAACAGCGTCTCAGACTGGCCAGGACTAATTTGAGCAGTTCCTTAGGGCCTCCCTTTCAACTTAATAGAGGATGTTTGTTGCCCATTCTGGAGGTGCAGAACAATTGAGTGAGGTGGAAGAGACTGTGAGGTATGGAGCTGGAATTCACCTTTTTTGACTGAGAAACAAAGTGTAATTATGATATCCTTCACGTCTCTGCAAGCTTCACCAAAGCTGGGTGTGGTGAAAGATGTGCTGAGGTCTGTGCAGGCACAGCTGTGGCCTTGGTGCAGCCAAAGGCATGCAGGAACTTATCCTGCTACTCCCAGCAGTGCACAGACTGGCTGGAAAGCACCAGGGCCAAGGGCGGGTCTGTGATGGACACCTTGAAACTTGAGCAACAAAAAGGCCCAGGTGCTGCTCAGCTTCCAGGAAGAGAACCAGCTGGGCATCAGAGCTAGTCCCCATATGAGCAGCTGGTCAGCAGGGAGGGAAAGCCAGGCTTGTCCTTGCCCTTTCCCAGCATTGTTCTCTTCCACTATCTTAGCAGTAGGAAGGCAAAAGCTGGAGCTGCTACACCTGGATCTCTCCTAGCCAAAGAGGGCCTTGCTGTGTCCCCTTCCCAAAGGGGACAGGTGTCCTTCTCTGCAGAGGAAAACACAATGTTTCTGATTTTTGGGAGGCTTAGTAATCCCACAGGTTGTGCCTGGGAAGGTGAAGTGCAGCATTTTTCTAATATTTCACTGCAGTGTCAGTGCTGGGTCTGATACAAAATGACTCCTGGCGTGGAGGTGAACATGTGAATGCTTGCACAGAGGTCCTGACTATGAAATGTCATGAATGAACTTTGCTTAAAAGCAATCTCTTAAGATAAATAACAGCTAGAATAGGATAGAGGTTTCTTTTACACCTTCTGTGTTACTGGCTCTAATGTTTTTATTTGTCCATAAAGTATTTCATGACTCATTTTAGAATTAGGGTCTCCAAATATGAAAACTATATGCATATTTCTGCCATTATATTAAGATGATAATCAACAATGGCAGGGTTAGAGCATTTGTGGCACAGAAAATCTGAGCTGGAACTGAGTGGTGCTGTGACAGCTCAAGTTGTGACCTGATCAAATCCCTGTGGCAAGACAAAAGAAGGCTCCCAGGGCAATATACACTGGCTTTAGTGCTTAACAAGGACACTCCTTCCATTCAGAAGCTTCTAATTCTCCCTCATGGCAGAAAGGACTCAGTGTCTGGTGTCTGTGTGAGGCACAGCCAAGGTCTTTGGCACTGACAGCTTATGGCATTACTTGTAAGCACAGGGACTTTTGCTGCATCCTCCCCCTGGCCTCTGATTTAGGTAACCATGTTGAGCATATACAAAACACACTCCTGTTTTCCTACCTGCACGCAGTGCTCCTCGTGTTCTGTGGCATGTTGCTGCATCGTGTTGCTTTGCCTTGTTTGGACATTGATCTTCATTGGCACTAACGACTTCATTTCAGTGACGGAGAAATCACAAGTGTTTAAAATTGAACTTCAGTTTACTGACCATGGTTTGGCTAAAGATGAAATTTTTATGTCATCTGTTATTGTAAGAAAAGCTACCAGCCTACACTTGAACAATGTAATGGGGCGCGTAACACACCACTGTGTTGTTCTGCCACCACGTTTAAGGCCTTTTGGGATACTTTTCCCATGATTTTCATGTAAGTAATTGTTATTCAAGACTTCAGCACATGATCACTTATGCTTAGTGATGTGCTTTGATCAGCTGCCCTAGCCTGCTTGCACACTGTGAGTGCTGGCTGCTGCAGTGAGCTCTTGGTTACTACATTTATGTCTCTTTGCAGAAAGGTCTGACTTCTTTGGAGAGGCAGCTGCACAGAAATTAGTCAGTGGCTACTGGATCTACTGGGACCTTATCCTAGTGAGCACTGGATTAATTGCTAAATCTGAGAAAAAAGCATTTGGGGAGGTGAAAACTCATTTTTGTTTAAGAGAAGCAGCTTTGTGTTGCTTCTGGCTCTAGAGTGAACTTGCAGAAGTAAATGCATGAAATATACTTGGCTATTTCTGTGGTTAAATCTTAACCCACTTGTTTGAACCACCTGTGTTGAAAAGAAAGTCTCTTTTTAGGCTTGTTCTAGTTTTGGCAAAGCATGGCTGCCCTTTGTTGTAGTAGGAAAGAGAAATTTAGGGGAGCCCTGGGTGATAAATCCCCAGGAGGAGGGAGGAATAAAGGTGCAGCATTATGCAGCAGAGCTCTGGAACCAGATATCACTGGAAATAAAAGCAAATTAATCTAGGTAAACATGAAAGAGTGTAGCTTGGAAAGAAGACCACATGGTCTTTTGTTTCACTGCTTTATTAATAGAATGGAAGGTGGGAAGCTGGAAAGGAGCTGGGTTCACCTTCCTTAGCAATATGTAGAAGTGTTATCCTGTAGCATGAGGAATGATATTGGATCATTTTGTTCATTCAGATAGTGTTCCTCATGTCCTGCCTTCTCACTGATGAAGTTGGCTTCTGGTTACTCGACTTTAAACCAAATTCCAGACACAGCCAGTGCAGTGTGTGCCAACACACATACAAACAGTTACTGTCTAGGTGTAAATTTCTCCCTGTTAAGATTTTTGGGGCTTGGTGGACACAAATGAAAGGAGAGCAAGGTATGCCCTGCAGTGAGGGACTGTGCTGGTTATTTGGCCAAGACAGAGACTGGACACAGCCAGGTGAATTTGCCAGGTGACACTGGGAGTAGGGGGTCAGCTCCCCAGTAAAGCAACAGCAAACAGACATACAGACCTGGGATGTGGACTGCAGCCCTGGAAAAGGTGATTGCAGCTCACACACAGGTGTCATGAGAGACCTGCTGCTCAAAGATTGCTTGTGAGGTTTTTTCCCACTGCTTCTGGCCATTCCAAATGTGGGAATTTGAAGTCTGCTACTTACCAAGCTCTGTGGAGTGTATTGCCCTCTTAGCCAAGGTTTATACTGCTAACTGTTCTCTCAGCTAAGTCTACATCTGGCGTGGAGACCAGTAGGCAGATGCTGAAATAGTAATTTTACCTGCCCTATCTGTTGCCCTTCTTCCTGTGTACTGTATCTAGAATTGTAGTTTTCATAATATTTTCTTTTTAACACTCTTTTTTCCTTATACCTGAAAAGAAAAAGAAACATCCCATACAGCCCTTAGGAGCCAGAATTATCTTAATTCAGTTAGTCCAGATCTCAATCCAAATCCTTTTGAATTATTTTTTCAGAAGAAATGGTTAGCCTGAAAAATCTGGAGTGCTGCACCATATCTCCAGCCGGGTGGCTTTGTTTAATCTACTCAGTGACTCTACAATACACAAATTAGCTTATTTAATATGAGGCAATGTAGAGGAAGCTGGAATCATTTGTCCTAACAGCTTTGGGGGAGATTATCAAAAAGAACTAGAACTGGAGCCTAGAGGGAAGAGAAGGAAAATCTGTCCAAGTTCTCCAGACTATCTGTGTCAGTGGAAATAACTGACTATGGTAACCACATAGGAGGTTTCCCTTTAGAAAAAAAAGGAAGTAGTGTCCCTTGATGACTTCTCAAAGTACAGTTTCTGCTGTGCCAGAAAAATGAAGATGTGTTCAAGATGAAAATTTATTGCCTGGACAAAAAAAGATGCCTCTAATACCACATGAAAAGGTCAGTTTGGAAGTGTAAGAGGTCAGCTTGTGGGAGGGGATGACTTTCCACAGGCTTTCAGACAGCAGTTGCCTACTGGGTGAGGAGAATTCAGTCTAAGCTTGTCCTATCCTCATGACCCAAATCTTAAGTGTCCCTTCTTAAGTGAGATTTCCACAGAAAATCTCAATCTGCGTTCCTTAGAAATGAAGGAACACAGCTGAGTTTTCAAAGCCATCAAAACCTACTTGTGCTCATGTCCTTAAAATCATTCTTGAAATGACTTCTGGCATGGACTTGCAGTCAGTTTGTCAAAGGCTTTCCTTTGTTTTCATTGTGCTATGTGGAATCTCCATCCACCCCTCAGAAGACAACATGCAGAGGATAACTGTGTTTTAAGGTCAGATGTAAATTTTTAGAATGGCTTTCCAGTGGGCCTCTTCCTCCCTTATCTCCACACATCTATTGGATAAGAAATTGCCCAGCTGTCTCTGCAAAGAGGCAGATCCTCACTACCAAGAGGTGCTTGCCTTCATTTGGTGACCATTTATCTCCCCTGTGTTTGCTTCTCTGAGCTTCTTCAATCATCCACCACTCACTGGCTCCACAATCTGACTGGGGCCTGTGGAACATGGTCTGAGCAGTACCATATTAAATACTGTGCTGGTTTTGGCTGGAGTAATTTTCTTCACAGTGGCTGGTCCGGGGCTGTGTTTTGGATTTGTGCTGCACACAGGGTTGATTACAAAGAGATGGTTTTGTTATTGCTGAGCAGGGCTTACACAGAGCCAAGGCCTATTTTGCTTTTCGTACTGTGATGCTGGGGAGGAGACACAGCCAGGACAGGTGACCCAAACTGACCAAAGGGATACTCCATATGACGTCATGCTCAGTATATAAAGTGGAGGAAGGATGGAGGGCGGGACATTCGGAGTGATGGTGTTTGTCTTCACTGTTACATGTGATGGGACTCTGCTCTCAGGGAGATGGCTGAACACCTGCCTAATTCCTTGTTTTGCTTGTGTGCTTGGCTTTTGCTTTAAACTGTCTTTATCTCAACCCATGAGTTTCCTACCTTTTACCCTTCTGATTCTCTGCCCAGTGCCACTGGTGGGGCAATGAGCGAGCGGCCACCTGGGGCTTGGCTGCTCTCTGGGGTTAAACCACGACAAACAGCTGCATTTTTATCATCTTTGCAGGTATATAGGCACCCCTACTTCCTACCCTTGCCTGCAGGACAGTGGTTCCTGCTCTTAGGGACAGTCATCACTTGGGCAGGGACTGGCCTGTTCAGACCCCGAGTGACACTGGGGTGTGCAATGAAAGAACAGGACCAATGGAAGTACCAGAAATGTTAACAACTACAGACCTGTTTCATATATACCTACAGATTTAGGCAGGAGTGGATCATTCAAAGTGTTCCACTAGCCTCGAGTCATCAAGGGAAAGTTCTCATCTCGGAACTAAGATGGGAAATGTTGAGCTCCTTTGAAACTCTGGCTGCAAATGTGGCTGTGGGAAGAGCAGGACTTCTGGTACCCTCAAGAAACCTAAGCCTGAAATGTATGAATAGGACCTGACTGCTGCTGGGAGAAAGTCTGATATGGCATTGGGTGCTGAGAAGTAGAAAATGTGACTCAGAGATGTACTTCAGCCGTGGCTCCGAGCTGTGAAAATGGGTATCAAAGGACACTGTTGTGTCTGAGCTTTCACACGCTCATCACGCTGGCACGAGTGATCATTTAATATGGAGCACAGCAGAGAGGTGGGTGATTCCACGTGAAGGCAGCCAGGGGCCAGGCCGAGTGCTGACAGAGATACTGAGAGTGCTGAGGATAAAGGGAATGCTGCATGCACCCAGTTTTGTGCTCTGAGTAGATAGTACTATACAGAAAAGGCAAAAAAATTATGCTTGAGTCTTCTAATAAATTTTATATTTTTACTTAAAAGCAGAAGAACCAACCAACCAAACAAAAATCCCCAAACAGGCTTTTAATCTTCATAAGTGCAGATGATCTGTACGTTCCACAAAAAAGAGCTGTAGAAAACACACACACACACCTTTTAACTAGTGAGCAATTTAAAGACTAATAGGATTCATCCATAATTACATAGTTAAGTAAAATTTATGTATGAAGGAATTAACTGATTTCCCTGAGGGCAATATAAGCCATAGAGACAGTGCTCTCATTTAAAAGTACCATCTCAATGTTAAAATACTTTGTCATTCTTCTGTAGCAATGGTTAGGTGCTGTGAGAGCCACATGGAAGTTTATTTACTGATCCACAGACAACTGATAACAGATCTCTGCTTTGTTTGGAATAGGAAACTTGAACAGCTTGTCTGCACCTCTCCACTCGGACATTAAATCAACATGGCTCTATTAGTGGCCCTAGGATGCCAGCTGAGCCATCTCTAAGCCTGTCACCGTGATGTCTTCATCTGTAACCAGAGCAGACGTGAGCTCCTGGCAGCTTTGGGAGGTGACAACAAATCCAATTAGCTCCTCTCCATGGCGCCACAATACTACTGTGAAACGGCCTGACAGGGAGGGTGGCTGCAATACCCTGCACAGTGGGCCATATCCTTCGTATTAAAAAAAAAAAAAATCTACCAACACTTAATTGCTGGAGTGACTTTCCAGGCAGTTGCTGGAACCTTGTGCACAATCTGGTCAGAAATGTGAGCTGTCCTGGAGGGCTGGATCATGCACAGCTTGGGGAGGGCTTTGTGAAAGGATAAAATGCTCCAAGAGGATAACTGTGTGCCAACACTGTCATCCCCCTCCCTCACAAAGAAATTTTGTTCTGGAAATCATGCAAATGCAAACCCCTTTCTGCTCCAGTCCCATGTTGCATAGAGAAGGGGACTTTGGGTGCCTGGAGGTGGTGTGTGCTCTGTACTGTCTCTTTTGGCTACAGTGTAAGCCAAATGATAGAAGCAAACTCCCCACTCCAGACTTTGTCTGCTGGAAGGAAAGTGGGGGCTGTTTGGAGGATGTAGGATTTGGAAGCAGCCAGTTTAGGAAAACTCCTTGAGCATTGACTGGGAGGGGTTGGTAACACTGCTCAGAAGTTAAGGCTGGGCAGGCTGAAATTGGACAGCTGTATTTAAATCCAGCTTTCTTCCTCCCAAACTAGTTAGCAAGTGCAAAGAAATACCTCACATGCTGATTAAAAGTTGCTGATGTCTCATGAGGCATAATGCATTAAGTAATTTAATTCTTTTATGCTCTCACTAATGCAATAGTCTTGCTTTTTCTGACCAATACTTCCATCTAAAAGTGCAAGGTGAAGTAGGCTAGGGAAAAATAGAGACTGAATTTAGTGTCTTGAGCGTAAACTAAATCTAGTTTCCTCTATTTTGTTCTCAAGGTCATAGAGGCGATGAGTAAAGCCTGTGCATCCCTGCTGCTGACACATAGTGCACTTGAGATGCAAGAATGCTACCCAGTGTTTGTGTTGCAGCATTTTTCAACCTCTTTCACGTAGGTAGATCCTGTCTGTTTCAACGCTGGAGGCTATTAGGAATCATTGTAACCATAAGCTCCTTTTAGACAAACAACTCAAGTTAGTAACTAGCTTGGATTTCTCTGTATCCAGTCTAGTGATGAGGTTGTAGTTACATCAGGGTGTCTGTGCTACCCACAGCCTAATGAATGTGGTCACTAGACAAAATCAGACATCTCTAACACCATTAATTCCATGTTCCAAGTTAGAGAGGATGTGCCTGTTAGCACATCTTGAGTCTGGGTGGATGTGTAATGCTAAGAGCTGATTTACAGGTGACTGAACTCATGGGCGGGAGGCGTCCAGCAAACCAACAGTAAAAAGGTTGCATTGCCACATATCTGCAAACTTGTTCGAATGGAGAATTGGAGAATCTTAATTCCTCTGAGGAGAGTATGTTTTAAGTCCAAGCAGGAGACAGTATTCACCTGGACCCTGGATCTGCCTTATCTGTGCAGTTTCTGGTGATGGGGGTTCAGTGCAGAGAAAACCAACTCAAAATCTGCAGAAATGGTGTTGGGAGGAAGCACAGTATAACTGTTTCCAACAACTTAAATGCACACTTTTTATCGGTTCTTCTGGTGCTCAACTGTCATGCTTTAAAAACGCAGTGAGATCTCTGAATATTTCAGCAAAAGTCGTGATTTTTGAGGATGGATTTCTCCAGGGAGAGCATATTGCAGCAGTGTTTGCCTCCCAGAGCCAAGCACACACTCCAGTCAATGGGTAGCATTTGGCAAGCCACCTCTCCCTTGTCAAGAAGCCAGTTGTTCTGTTGTCTCCTGCCACATCCCTGAGGAATACCTGTAGGCACTGGCAGCCACACAGCTGAGAGAAAGGGAAAAAGGTGTAACTGGGATAAAACAAAGGATTTTTTTTTTTTTAACAGAAGCAGCTTGTTGCAAATACACATTGTTAAATCAAACTCATTCCAGATGAATTGGGCACAATATCTAGGCATGTGGCTGGTTTACAGAGCAACCACACACTCAGTGAGCTTTGGAACTAATGGACTGGTTTTGGAAAACAATTAAGTGCTGCCAGGCCCAATTATTTTCAGCAACATCTTTTGGTTACCAAAATGTGTCAGTGTGGACTTTGGCCTGCTTGGTAAGAGATATACTGTGAGCTCACTGATGAGCACAGTCAAGACTGCAGGCCTTGAAACAGGCCTGCACAGCATGGAGAGCAGGATACTCTCCCTGGTCATCAGCACAAGGCTGTGTCTTAACTATCAATTAGCAGTGGTAGTGGTTAAGCCCAAGTTTTATTTTAAGCAAATTCCACATACTCTATGTGTAACTGCAGTAATAAGTTTAAGGAATGCCTTGCATTCTTCAGGATGAGTCTACAAACAGGTTTTGGGGTTTAAGGTTTTAGTTATCCCAATTTTGGATGCACATGGACTTTCATTAACACAGTAAAGTAAAAATTTCATGGAGAAACAGTTCTGGACATCTAGAAAAGGTTGTGAGACCACAGAGCTGATTTGTTGGGAAAATATTCCCAGTTCTCATCACAGGATGCTCAGCTGGTCTTACTTGACCACAAACATCACAGTCAGGTCAGCTCTGCCAAGACAGTGGTGGCTGATGTGGATACTTTGCAGTAAGTCTCATTGATGCAGTTTGTGAGTCAGCTGAGAATGAACACCATTGTGTTTTAAGGCAAGAATTAGTGTGGTTTTGATGGTGGCAGCTGAGTTTTGCTTTGCCAGTTTAGGGAGACTGAAAGCATGGCTATAAAATGGAACTTCATGATTGCCACTGCTGTACTGGGCACCACAAGAAGCACAAGAAGCCTTTAATGAGCCTCTGTCCCCTACCCCTCTCAAAGTTACACATCTATAATGTGCTTACAGACAACAGTGCCCCAAGAATGATGACCTGATGCACAGCACAAAAGGAGAGCCTGCCGTGACACCTTGGCAATGGGAAATAGAACATGCTTTTCTGTTTATTTTATTGTCTCCTAAAGTCCAGCTTTTATGAAGAAAAAAAGGCTGGGCATAAAATACTAGTCTCACAGAGCATCTGGACACTGAAAATGAGCACTGAGACTGCAGAGACTTGGAATAGAGAAACAAGAGGAAGTCCAGATATATTCTATTTGCAAAATCAGATGGAAGAAGAGAAGATATTGCAGAAAGATCTAAAGAGCTGGGAGGAAGTGGAGAATATATTTAAGTGGACTGCGAATGGCAGGGGTATCTCATTTGACAGTCAGAGGTGATAAAAGCATGAGAGCAGGAGAGGAAGGGGGAAGCACGAGACCATGAGCTTTTAAAGCAGGTGCATCAGAGAAGAACAAAGGTGCTTTTTTAAAAAAAAGAAAATTATTATTGGATGGGGCCCTGAGCCATCTGGTCTGGTGGAAGGTGTCCTTGTCTATGGCAGTGGGATTGGAACTAGATGGTCTTTCAAGTCTCTTCCTACCCAAACCATTCTATGATAGTGTGATTCTGCTTCCTGGAGTTTTTGCACCAGCAAATGGCATTGGCTACACAGAACACTCCAACCTGCTATTCTAGCAGACCAATACAAACTTGAATGCACATACTAAAACTCTGACTTTCAGCTGTTCTCTAGTTAACAGTAAATATTGGCTATAATTATTTTTCTTGAGAAATCTTTTCATTCGATCAAACTTGCATCAAAGCAAAACATATGGCTTCAGTTATTGAGAAGTCTGGGAAAAATTAGCTGCCTGGATTATCAGAGGAACTGACAAACAATTCTTGAGGCACTCTTTAAAAGGAAATTTGAATAAGAAATGATGTCCTTTGAGGACTGAAGGTCTTCTCTCCTCTAGAGGTCTCTGAGCTACTGCTTTACAAAGGTTTGACAGCTAAACTGTAGGTTTTTCGTGGAAAACCCTCATCAGCTCTCATGTATCCAAGAAAATATTTGCTCTGTCCTGAAGAAGAAGCTCCTAAATACAGTCATTCTCTTCTTCTCTGTGCGCTATGGCCAGCTGTGACTGGGGCTTTCTTACTGGAATCACTGAGACACAACTGTGGGTGACGGCGTTTGCATAGTCAGTTGTAATTTCAAAGCTGCTGATCAGAACAGTGCGTCTGTGAGCATTCCCAACCCATTTAAAGGTTGGAGAGGCATCTCACAAGAGCTGGCATTAGTCAAGCAGCTCCCTCCCCTCAGCAGACAGAGGGTCTGTTCTGATAGCCTCAGGGAGCCTATAGTTTAAATCAAATGGATTTTGTTGACTCGTTCTCTTTGCATGAATTTTCTAAATATGTCAGAGGTATCTGCCTCTGCTGGAAGCAGGGGGTGGTTTACACACTTGTGTCACCAGACCTACATCCCACTTTCTGATTTCCTCTCTTTAGCTTGAAAAGAAGTCAACAGTTTTAGAAGCTATAGTTTTACAGTCTCCTGGGCTCTCTTGCAGCCTTGGCTCCTCGTGACAATGGAATCCAAGCTTTTAAAAAACCTGTTCTGAAATGGGAGTCTTGGAAAAGTATAGTGTTGTTATGGAGCAAAGAGTTAGCAAAGATGGTGGCACATCCAAGACAATTTCCCCTTGGTTTTTGGCCAAACCCTCTGGTACTTATATAGATGCCATCTGTATCTTTTCTCTATGGTATTGCAACTCCTCCTAGGCTTTAGGTTCTTTTAGGCAAAGAAACATAATTGCACAAAAATCATTACTTGAATCACAGCCCTAAGTTTCATTCAGGACAACAACTTCAAGGAATATTCATTTTTCCTATTCTCTTCTTCCCAGGCTTGTTTCCATCTACCTAAATGCAACCTTCTCCTGGCTTGTAACATTGCTGTGCTGAGCACTTGTGTGGCTCTTGTGCCCAGGAGTCCCATTCACATTGACTTATCTGCTTTTGGGGACCACAGCAATAACTCTGGTTTTCTCTGGTTAGCTACCAAAGAGAGTAAGGAGAATACTGTCCAGTAATCCCTTTCCTAGCTGGACTCAATGGTCTTGGAGGTCGTTTACAACCTTAATGGTTCTGTGATTCTATACAGCTTGTTCAAACTGATGTTCAAGTGTTTCTTGCTCTGAAAATCATTTGCCTGGTTTGCCTGGTGATGGAGTTAGGATATTCATGTAAGATTATTTAAGATGCATGAGTGGGGCAGTGGGGAGAATTTCATCTCCTCTTGAGCCCCTTGGCACTGATTTAGGTGGTTCATTCTTGATTCCTCCCTAGCCTTGGTTCAAAAAACACTTTGATCCATGGCACAGCTTCTTCAGAAGAGGGGGAGGTGCCCATGCCTGGTGCCCAATTGCTCTGTTGTGTTTCCCAAAGGAATTTACTGATGAAACATGGTGCAAATATCCCTCCAAGGGGCCAGGTGCTACAAGGCAATGCAGTTCAGTGCTATGTGGTGATACCAGCTCCCAGTGCCCAAGCAAAAAGCGTCATGTTCATGTTGCAGCATTGCATGTGAGGAAAAAAAGCCCTGTACCTTTTCCAGAGGAATGGGACCTTCTGCATCTCCCAAAACCAGAGGGTATTCAAAGTGATTGCTGGGGATCTGGGGATGAGGTGCTCGTCTTGTCTTTACACATTTCCAGGAAGAAGCTGAGTATCAAAACTCTGCTAGTTGGGTTTGGAGAGGCTTTCTTCCCACCCTGGAGGGTTCATAGCTTCTGGCAGCTTTGGAAACAGCTCAATCAGGATTCAGTCTCAGGCCTCTCACCTGGGGCTATGCAACATTGTTTCCAGACCACTGAGCAATTTTGTAGGTGACTTCTAAACATGCAAAGAAAATTAAACGATTCCTTCGAATATCCTTAGCCAGAAGAATGGCTCAGAGGGTTATTGAATTTTTTTTTCTTTTTGAGTGCACAGTTCTTGTTTATTTGAATGCTGCATCTAAGCTGAGAGAAAAGGCCATTGTGCCTTTGATTGGATTGGAATTTTCTGCACCAGCATTGGCCAAAGGCGGTCCGGCCTCTCGCAGGCCCTCGCACATGACGCAATGGGGGATGGGGGAGGGGGAAACCTGACAGACAAGCAGACAGATCAAACACAACACTTCAAAGAGAAGAAAAAATGCAAGAATGAAGCAATCCGGCGCTAGGGTCCCTCAATGCGTTGAAACAAAGCAGACAACCCTCTACACATGGCCATTCCTGCCATCCAGAGACTGAGGCTGTATACATGAAATCTCACCAAAAGCACTAGGGAGTGGTCTCTAGTGACTACATGACCAGTTATTGCACTATCCGTGCTCAGACACTCTGAGGGGCTAATTAGTGCTTTTAATATGTAAATCAGAGCCTGAACAGATTAAATCTAGGGAAAAAATAACCCAGCTGCTGAATATGTTGTTTTAATTATTGCTCTAAAGAAAATATGGACACGGCTGAAGATGACGGAGAAGAACCTCTAACACTGCCTTGTAGAAGTTGTCCCTGAACATTGAAAACTAGCAGAAGAAGCTTGGTGCTGAGCTGGAGCACAGGAGGAGCAGCAGGAGCAGATGCAAGGCTAGCAGAGCCCTGCTGACTGCACGCTCTGTCCCAACCCTGGGTCCACCAATACGTCCAAAGACTCAGCTTGGATTTCATCTTGCTGGGTGTTGTTGAAACATGGGGAAATAGCTATTCCCTGCCCCCTTCATAGAGAGATTTAGGGGGAGGGGACGGAAGAATTAATACCACATGTAACACTGCAGAAATGAAAGTTTGTCGTCTGTTCACCTCCGGATGTATTGCATCCTTCACATTACAAGGGGACAGGTCTTGGAAAGGAATAAATATTTAATTTTCTCAGGCTGAGTTTGTCTGAAGACAGAGTAGAGAAGGAGAATTTAGTTAGCATGGCCAGGAAATAGAGATTAAGAAGAATAAAAGGGGGGAAGGGATAGATTGGATGATTACTTGTGTTTGATATAAAGAAGCTCTAAGCAGGAAAGAGCTATTAACTTTTGTTGAGCTGTGTCCACTGATACTGGAAGGAAAAATGTGCACAGCAAGTCTGGACTGCAATCCTCTCTGCCAAGTGTGAGTTGAGAGGAGGAAGTTCGCTTTCCAAGAAAAACTTTTCAGAAAGGAGGGCATCTGTATGCCTCAAAGGCCTCTTGCGTTATTCAAGTCAGAGCTGCCTTCCAACCTGCCTGAAGGAATTCAGAACAACTTTCCTCTGTGTCAGTTGCTAAGGCTCTTTTTCACCCTCTAGTGAAGTGAACATTTTTCTGTGGATCAATTTTTAGCTTCTGTCAGTATTGAAACTCTGAACTTTTTTCCAGAGAGCAAGGGAATAGCAGGTAATTATGTTTCCTTTGAACATACATGGCCTTTTATCTGTGCCCTTCTGCCTACTCATCTGCCTGTCTCCTTATTTACCTGTGTATTGTAATTAAAGACTGGGAGTTGAGGGAGATAAAAATTTCTTTTCCCATTCTTTTCTTCTCTCCCCCTTCATTTTGCTAGTGTCTAATATAGACACTAGCATTGCTTGAAACAGATGGTTAAAAATGTCTTTTATTATTCTCTCAATATACATATAGAGATGCATGCACACATATATCTCTATATATTTAGACATAAGATTGTACGTAACCAGATCTGTTAAATCATATAATAGACACTTCAGTATAATAGTTCATCAAGTGATCCTGATCAACTATCTGAACCAAGTTGACTGCTCTACACTGGCTGGAATATAGATATATCTTCCTGATAATTTTTGTAATGCTGTTTTAGTAGAGCACAATTTACCCTTCTCTTAGTTCAGAATTTCCTCCTGTTCTTTCTATCCTCTGCTCCCTTTATGCTGCACTATGGATGCCCTAGAACGCAAATGTGCATCTCCAGAACCATTTTTGCTTTAACCCATATAACACAGTGACTGTGGGCTGTGATTTTCTCAGTGTCAACTCCTCCTTTGTAAATCAAGATTGTCTTCAATGGAGCAAATCTGCCCACACATCACCCCACAATAACCTGTCCAGTTAAATTCTTGAACTCGTCAAGGGGACAGAGGAATTACACACAGGACGAGAATTTATGAAATCTGTGCTTCCCATCCTGGCTTCGTCACTTTTCTCCTCCATGACCTTTGATTAATCCTTTGAGTCAGGTCGATGCTGTGCAGTGGCACACGGGGCTGGTATCTCCAGGTGTGCTCCAGTATCCACACTGTGAAGTGCAGCACCTTGCAGAGGTTCCAGCTCTGTTAGCACTGTGCCACTGAGAGCTAATCAGTTCAGGTGCTGGTGCCACTGAAGTGGATCTTCTGATCACTGAGAGCACAAGAGTCGCAACCGGTGGAGGCACACCTGCAGTGTTAGTGTTGTCACTGTAAATGTACCTTTGGCTTCTGTGTATAGATATCTGTGGCTAAAAAGCTTTTGTGGATTTTAAGACCTGATGTCTTACTACACAGACACTTCCAGTTAGTGTGGGCAATTTTCCTCATCTAGGAAGAAAACATGAGTACAAGAAATTTCAATTTAGCGTGTTAGTTTGATAGTGTTGTTCCTCTCCTTTTAGCCCTGATACAGAGCTCTTCATGTGTGCCCAATACTTCCTAGAGAGACCAAATCCAACCTAAATATTTTAAGGAGCTTTTGCTCCAGGTGTCATACAGCTGACAAACTTAGTGATGAAACACCAGGAAAGCCAGGGACATAAAACAAAGGAGGTTCCTTGTTTCCTCAATGAGCTTGTCATATTTTTTGCATTATAAACATTTACTTTGCCATAAATACAGGTGCACTGCTGTGGCAGGAGGACCAAAGAATGGATATATCAGCCTTGAAAGAGGATTTTCTTTCTGATGCAGAAAGTGTGAATGCCAAGGAATTTGTCTTGAGCTGAATGTTACCAAGGGAATTTAATGCCCATCTATGTGTTTCACCAGCAGTGAAGTGTTACTCATAAAACCCACCCCTTCTTTGGGGAGATCTAGAAATAGTGGTGAAAATGTCTCCTTGTTTGGGGCTGAACTTGTTGGGGCTTTGGGGTGAGATCTGCCAGGTCATGAGGCTAAAATGTAATGTCTGGGAGATCACTCGTTTTAACTTCTCTGGCCAAAGCTGCAGCCTTGTAAATCACATCTCTTTGGTGCTGCTATTAGTATAGTGATTGATTATCTTCACATGAGCCTACTTTGAACTTTGGATAGTGTGTTCCTTCCAGCAAAATCAACATCTCTATTTGATCATGCTGTTCTTCTTGCTAGGTCTTGCAGACTAGGACAGTTCCTAATTTTTGTAACTATTAAGTAAGACAGAGATTCCTCATGAACTTGTTATTGTTTTGTATGTTCCTGCAATGGCAGACCAGACCAGAATCCTGCAGAAGCATCCATTGCAGCTGATTTTTGTCAGGTTTCTCATGGACTACATTCAAGTGGAGAATTACTGACTAATTCTGCAGGATATTGTCCTGAGATTCACAATGCCATGAAAGAAATCTCAATTGTTTTTGTCAATTTTTTGCATTTTTGTAATTAATAAACAGATACAAGCTGCTGAAGCAGCCAGTCCTCTATCATTTACCTGTAGCTAAAAATAATTGCTAGAAATGATATTTTGCTGATATTTCAAATTCACAAATGCAAACAAATTAATTCACACTAGACACTTTCCATTTTAGTGTCTGTACACATATATATAAAATATAACCACATCCATATTTATAAGTATGAAAATGAATATATTTTGTACCTAGAAATATTCCCACGTACCTTTTGACTTGTCATCGAGAAATACACACAGCACTCAACAGTAAGTAGTAAAAGCAGCAGAGGTGATATCCTAGGGTTTGCTATCCCCACAGATTTGTTATGGGGTGGAGGGGAGCCCTGACAGGGTGAATGTCCTTGAATGTGTGTCCTGAACCTGCAGCTCGGGGGGTTTGGCTATGCTGAGGGGCAATCCTGCTACATCTCCTGAACAAACTCCCTCCTGAGCACATGGGGATGATGTTCCCATCCCAAATGACAGAGGTGACCCACACCTCTGACCAGGCTGAGGGATCTGATAAGCTGTTCAGCTCTCAGGATCTGGTGCCATAAAAATAATTAAGCACATGCTTAACTGTAAGCATGTAAGTCCCATTGTCTCAAACCCACATTGTCCTGTGTCTGAGCAAGCAGTCTGTGAATGTTTGTGCCCTCAGCTCGTTATGGTGTCCATCCTTTTCTCCTTTAGGGGAAAGGTTCACTTCTCTGCTTGCCAGCTAGAATTATGCCCCAAATAATTAAGTGTAAAAAGTGTAGCCTGCTGAAAGCTATGAAAAATAATACTATCATAGAAAAATTGTTTCTAAGCACTTACTTTCTTCCTCAAAATATTTTCTCTACAAAGCTAGTAATTTCATTATATATAACCATAATTTTAATGAATGACCAAATGCATTCAGCTGTCTGAGGCAGTGTGATGTGTATCTATATGTTAGGATAAATCTATGCACACACACACTCACTGATGTGTCTTTTCTCTTACACTGAGGTATGTATAATACTTCCTGGGAATTTTTTTCCCCCTGTATTACAAAAGTATAGGAAGCATTACTATATCTCTAACTGAGAACTATTTCATACTTTAGCATGGCCAAGTGTCTGCAGGCAGAGATAAGCTATGATTTTCCTTTTTTCTCCACAAAATTAGTGATCTAAAAGCACAATAAAACCATCACCTCATATCACCAGCGGGGATAGTGGAAAGAATTAAGTTTAAAAAAATATTAATATAACAAGTATTAATGGGGAAAAAATTGAATAATATATGTGTGTGGGTTCTCCACGGTTTGTGGGGTTTTTTTTGTTAACTTGAAATAGTTTTGAGAGAAAGATAAATATCTGAGCTTGTGGAGAAGGATTTGCAGAAAATTAATTCGGTGAAAAAAGGAATGGCCAGTAGCCAGCAAGAATTTGAAGCTTATATTTGTGAAAAAACAAACCAAGAAAAAAAAAGTAGTTTAGGGGAATCTCTCTGATCCTTTTAATTTCATATTTTTAGACTGCTCTTTACTGTCTGGAAAATGCCCTTGGTAACACATCTCATAGGTAATAATTTACAGGGGTTATCTTGATGCTATGTTTCAGTTAAACTGTTTTTAAGGCAAAATCATACTCAGTTAAATAGTTGTAGGGTTTTTTTTTTTTTTTTTTTTTTTTTTTTTGTCAAATTTTAATACCTGTTTTTTAAAGCTCAGAACCAAACTGTTTTTCTCCCCTGCTGGTGAGTTTTGCAGAATAAGTAAGAAAAAAAATACCTTCCACCAACACAGAACATTGGCTCTTAGGGGGTAAATGTGGGGCTCTCCCCACTCCTGAGCTTTTTAGAGGCTGAATATGCTCCTAACTTTGCTCAAAGCCTGGCCCGAGGAACAAAGCCTGTGGACCACCACCGGGAAGAGGTATTAGTCCTCTCTGCAGCCTTCCCACTGTGGATGCGTGCTCAATTCCCGGATAAATGCACCTTTTAAACTATATTAATGTAAAAGTTTTATTTGAAAGATGCCAGCTGTGGTCCTAGCCCAGGTTTATTCATGTGGGACATTTACTGGGTCAACTTAATACTTGACTACTGCTTATTATCCCATCAGTCTTCGGGGACAACCCATGATCTAATTGCCCGGCATTTATGTTGCCCTGGCAACTATAAATACAGAGTAATAATCCTTAAAGGGGCAGTGTAGAATTTCATGCCCCTGCAGTGAACTACACTTCATTTCCCAGAGCACCCTGTGTTTTTTAATTCAGTGAATAAAAATGTGTAATGAATAATTAATTATGTGCTTGGAGGCACAATAGCTGCCTACTTTTGAATATTCATCAGTGACATTATTAATTCACTAGAAATCCCAAGGAGCAGTGGGATAGGCTTTTAGCCTAGCTGGAGGACTTACAGATAATACTCTGCAACATGAACAAACTTTTTCAAGCAGACTTTTCTTTCTCAGAGTTTTTTAGATTTAATTTACATCTTAATAAAATAATGATAAAAAAGTACTGTATTGGATATAACCAAGAAGCAGTGAGTAATAGTTGACTGCAGTAAGAAATCCAGCTGCCTGTATCCCCTTCCACCCCAACCCACTGCCATGCCTGACCTCTGCTTTAGGTCCTGGCATGCACTAAAGCAGAGAAGACAAACCTGGGGAACATTATGAGTGAGACTGAAGAGAACAAGCAGATGGCCAATCATAATTTCTAATAATGTGTCAGGTTCTCTGATGAAAAACCATCTTATTTGCTTGTCAAGAAAGTAAACACTGAAAAACCTGCCAACAGAAAATAACTTGCTTTCAGCCTACAAAGAGGATTTTTCTACTGTTGAATAAACCTGCAAGTCTTTTCCGGAGATAGGAGTACAACTTTTCACGTCATCATGTTAGTTTAATGATGTTATTCCATTTAAAGCAGGGATTTATGCCAGGTGAAAGGTGATGCTGAAGTGCAGAGACAAACCAAATCCTTATTTTTTTTTTTTTTAGCAGAGAAGAAATGAATTAATTAGAAAGAAATCTAAGGTCTTTCTGTGAATTTTCCTTCTTTCCCCATCTGATTTGCAATGCCAATGCAGTTGCAATGCAGTCTCTTTTCACTGCTTATACCTAAGGCCAGATTCTGTGCTGACACAATTTCTTTGACTTGAGAGAGAATTTGATCTTCAGTGCTTTGGGCCAAACCTTGCAGAACCCTCTTCTCACGAATAGCCCACCTTAGGGTCTTGTCGGGAATTTTTCTTCTGAGGAATTTTTAGATGAATATGTTGTTTCTACAAAGATCAAAATTCATGGTTATAGTCACCCAAACTCCTGTAAAGCAATGTACTATCAGAACAAAATCTAGTTTAATTCTTCAGCCAGTCCAACAAACCTAGAATATCTGTAAAAAATGTTTCTTTTCCTCTAAGGCTTGTTATTCAATGGTAATTCCTACTGGAATATTTACAGGTCTGATTCTTCATTCATAAAGGAATAAAACTTTTAAATCCTTCAAAAAGCAACTGGATTGCTAAATCTCAGACACATTTTAAAAAATGAGACCTGTAATCCACTGAGGATCTTAATAGAAAGAAATCATTATACCTAATTAAATTGGAAGTAGCAGGAAAATGGAGCTTACTTGGAGCATATGCTTGTAATAATTTATACCTGTACTGTGACAGAATCTTCTCTATACAGGAGTGAATCTCAACACTTGTTTGGTTTTGGAGTCTCATTCTCCCTTCGCTTGACTTTGCCTTTGACCTTCTCTTGGCATGTGGCGAGCTGTGCCTGCTCTGCTGCCCTGACCTTTGCTGATCCCCCATCTTTGTCCTTTATCCCCACAGAGACCTCCAGCACCAGCAACCAGAACGTTGCACCCACATTTGATCAGTTTTGATTCTATGCTGCAGAACTTAGTAACCACAGAGCGATGGAAAACAGCAATTGCATACATCAGCTCATGCAATAGAAAACTCACCAGCAGCTCACCTTTTTCTAAGCAGAAAGCCTATTTGGCAACAACTTTAGATATCTGAAACATTTGAGTTTATTTCCTGTACAGTCATGGTGTGTACACCTTTAACAACAGAACTGATACCATCCAGCTTGGTCACAGGTTAAACAACAGTCATTTTGCTCAGCAATTCAAACTTTCATTACAATTTGTAATGCAGCAGAACACTTGGGCTATGTAGTCATTTATTGCAGTGATTTGCATTAAAGAGTGTCATTGTATTACCTCTTAGCTTTGGTTGAGATTAGAAGTAATATCTACATTTATCTTTCACTCCTAGGAGTATAAAATTGTGCTAATAATAACAATAATAAAGCTAGTTCCTAAAAGCAAGTGAACTCTACACAGCTTTTTTCTCTTTTTTTTTTTTTCCTCTTTTTTATCTGCTTGAGTAGGGGAGTAGAAGAATCATGAATAATAAATATGGAGATAAGAGAACTGAAACTGGGAAATCAATTTACTGCAAAATATTTGCATATTTTATTAAAAGAAACTGTGCATAAACCCCAC
The DNA here is from genome assembly GCA_013398275.1 of Promerops cafer. Classification (NCBI taxonomy): domain Eukaryota; kingdom Metazoa; phylum Chordata; class Aves; order Passeriformes; family Nectariniidae; genus Promerops; species Promerops cafer. Next base: position 257,855 of record VZSE01014407.1, on the reverse strand, counting down.
AACAGGGTGGAATGATTTATATTTTGATTTGATTTGTATATGTTATACCTCTGGGAGAACTAATGCAACTTAGTCATCCCTGCAGGACTTTTTTGGGGTTGGGTTTTGTTGTTGTTGATGTTGTTGTTTTGTTACGAATATCTTAGACAAGGGAGCAGTAGGTCCCCAATGGAAATTTTAAGTCAGTTTGATGCAATGTGATATTTTTGGAATCTCACACAGTCAAGTGTCCAGGACTGTTCTAAGCAAACATCCAAGTGCTCTGGGGTCTGCCTGTATCCAAACTAACTCCAGAACTGTGGTTCAGGTCAGAAGGTCTTCAGTTCAATTTTTATTAAAAAGCTACATCAATACACCCAGGCAGTACTCACTGTCTGTTGTTAGAAATGCAAACCACGAACATAAGGGAGAGTGTTTATACTCTCCTCTACGTGTTAGGAAATATCCTCTACATACATTAGAAAAATCCTGTCTAATATCACATCTAACCCCTGAGCACACGTGCAAAGTGTCCTGGTAAGAGTGTGTTGGGTGAAAAAGGAAGTCATGGATATCAGAGCAGCTGTGCAGCTTGGGGTGCTGTGGCTTCTGCTGTGCAGGAGGACAGGTGTCCTATTGATGACTTCGGGGCCTAAAGTTGGCAAGCTCACAGGTCATGAACAATTGTAGCCTTTTTTACAACTATATAATTTTTTAACAGTTTTGTTGGAGTTCACAAAAGGGAGTTGTGAAATTTAGGCTGCTTTTTGTGATGGTTTTGGCTGGGGTAGAGTTAATTTTCTTCACAGAAGCAGGCCTGGGGCTGTGCTATGGATTTGTGCTGGAAACTGTTGATAATACAAGGATGTTTTAGTTCTCGCTGAGCAGAGCTTGCACAGAGCCAAGGACTTTTCTCACTCTCAACCCCCAGCAAGTGGGCTGGGGTTGCACAAAGATTTGGGAGGGAATACAGCTGGTATGGCTGACCCCAACTGACCAAAAGAATGCCCCACACCAAAAGATGCCATGCTCAATAACAAAACTATAGAGAAGGTCGGCTGGGGGCTACTACAGAGGGTCTGTCTGGGCACCAGCCTGTTGGTGATGACCAATTGTTTTCATTTGCATCACTTGTCTTCCTTGGGTTTTATTTCTCTCTCTGTTATTTTCCTTTTCATTACCATTATTTTATTATTCATTATATTATTATTTTATTATATTGTATAATTAATTTGTTTTATTATGATTAATATTGTTATTATTGCTATTGTAATTATTTATTTATATTTTTTAATTGCTCTTATTTCAATCCCTGGGTTTTCTCACTTTTCCTCTCAGCAGGATGAGGGCAGGTGAGCAAGCAGCTTTTTTTGCCAGTTGGGGTTAAACCACAACACNTGTTTTAGTTCTCGCTGAGCAGAGCTTGCACAGAGCCAAGGACTTTTCTCACTCTCAACCCCCAGCAAGTGGGCTGGGGTTGCACAAAGATTTGGGAGGGAATACAGCTGGTATGGCTGACCCCAACTGACCAAAAGAATGCCCCACACCAAAAGATGCCATGCTCAATAACAAAACTATAGAGAAGGTCGGCTGGGGGCTACTACAGAGGGTCTGTCTGGGCACCAGCCTGTTGGTGATGACCAATTGTTTTCATTTGCATCACTTGTCTTCCTTGGGTTTTATTTCTCTCTCTGTTATTTTCCTTTTCATTACCATTATTTTATTATTCATTATATTATTATTTTATTATATTGTATAATTAATTTGTTTTATTATGATTAATATTGTTATTATTGCTATTGTAATTATTTATTTCTATTTTTTAATTGCTCTTATTTCAATCCCTGGGTTTTCTCACTTTTCCTCTCAGCAGGATGAGGGCAGGTGAGCAAGCAGCTGTGTAATGCTTTTTTTGCCAGTTGGGGTTAAACCACAATACTTTTCTAGCAATATAGTATTGCCCAAATTATTTTACATATCATGTACACACTAGTGCTCATCTGGTTATCTGGATCTTGAGGCCGTAAACTTTTGGAATTAGATTACAGAAAACTTTTCCACTGAACATGGAAATCCTGTTACAGCTGTCTTTCCAGCAACAATGCTGTCAGCACAACACACTCCCAGGGGTTGAAATTTGACCTGAGGAGTAGCAAAGAATAGGCATGGCCACTGTTCCACCCCATTTTCTTCCCAGGGAGAACACCTGTATAATGTCTTGGAAATGCCACATCCTGGCATAAACTGATATATTTTATGTGGACATTTTAGCATTTGATAAAGGAGACAGAAAAGTCTCACTGTGCTGAACTTTACCAAAAAGCAATTTTTTCCATTACTACTTGAGATATATACCTGTATGAACATATATGGATGTATTGTTTTCCAAACGTATCTCACATTTAGAAATTTTAAATGCAGCTTAAACACACATGACCAAATTCCATTGCTGTCTGTGAAGTCAGGGAGTTCACACCAGGAAATCAGTAGTAATATTTCAAGAACAACTTGAGGCCTTCTGATGTTTCAGTACTGCCAGTGACAGTATTTCTATCAGCTTCCAGGGGGTCAGAATTGAGGCCAGTGAGGACATGAAAATAATTCCAGGCTAATTTTTACTCTTTATTGTTCAGGCTTTGCTTTCTATGGGGCTGCCTAAAGTTTGTATGTGTGCTCTTAGATGTTTCTTAACTGCTTCTCGTATGTTTCACTCTCAGAGATCAGAGCAGTTTCCATGTGCTTATTGTATCAGTGAAAAGCGATGCATTCATTGTGAAATATCAAAAAATGCTTTGTCAGGCACCTTATGGGTGTGGGAGCAGTGAAATTCAGAAGAGCTCCATAACCAATCCTTGCCATGTATCCAGTTTGTTCAGCTTACTTCAGCTGGCTCCTAAACGTGACTTGTGTCGTCTGAAGGCTGCGAGGCACCTCAGCAAATAGGCATGGATGATTTGGTGAGGGCCATTTCAGAAGTGCCTGATGTAATTATCACCATCAGTGATTGAAAAATAAGTTACATGTGTGTATGTTTGGTAAACTGTGTAATTGATAACTTTCCACATCCACAGTGCATTCTATAGGACCCCATGTTTCTGCAGGACTTTTAAAGATTAATATATCATTTTCCCCTGCTTTGTAATAGGATCTGTACTTTCAGATCTTGATGGTTTTGCCTGTTTCATCCTGACTCCATGTATAAATTACAGGGAAGTACCTAGAGCCCTGGGTAGTAGCAGGGGGCTGCTTAAATGTGATAAACCACCTAACCTGAGAATTGAGTGTGTTAGATGTTCCCACGTTAGATGGCACCACAGCGGAACCCAAACCAGTGAGGAGAGCCCACACACTCGTGGCAGTAAAAAGTATCTGTCCTTTGGTGGAAGGACTATCCTGTTGTGTCCTATTGGAATATGCACCCGTGTTGTTCCTCCCTCTGATCAAATATTTCCACAGAACTCATTGAGAGTTAGTATAATTGATAGGATCTGTTAAGTAATTTTGCTTGAAACTGACCACTAAGTTGCCATGTTATAAAGAGGAATGAGCCTACAAACACAAATTTGTTAAAAAATTATATAGTTGTAAAAAAGGCTACAATTGTTCATGACCTGTGAGCTTGCCAACTTTAGAAGAACACCTTAAGTTCCTTGGCAAATCAGACTAAGATAAATCCTGCAATGCCGCGACCCCAAAAGTTATGCTAAGCTGGGATTCAATAACAGAATTTCACATATCAACAAAATAATTAAACAAATGTAGCCTTATCAGGCCTTGCCTGTGATATCTAGTACTTCCTACTTAGTCATTTTGAGGCAGTCTTATGAGTTCCTTAAACTACATTTGCATTTCTACATCTATTCTGAAAGCCAATAGCAGTGAAAGTCAGTAGGACTTACAAGTAAAGTACTGAACAAGTTTTTCTTCTGGGTTGATTCATTTAACAGCATCTGAAGGTGGAAAGGCAAAATTCCTTAATCGTGTTACCTCTGCTTTCAGTGTAATACAGGAAAGGAAGCAGCACAGAAGAGAATTCACAACTTTAAATGAAGTAGGATCCATGTCTGCATAGACAAGATTTCCTTTACATTCTGAGCTGTATGAATGGAAAAAAATAGATTCGGATACTAAGGGTCAGTTGAGTTTAAATTTTCTTCTTATTAGGACAAAAGTTTCATGGGACCATGGATATTTGGAGCACTCTTAGCCTTAACATGGGAATGGTGGTTTCAGTCCTCACTATCCACACATATTTATTGCAAAATTGCTTTTCCTTTGTGCCTATGCAGCTACTTTCTCCTGCAGAGAGTGTCAGGCCCTGCTCTGCTGGTTAAAGAACATTTTGCTGCCTCTGCTATTTGCTCCTTTCAGCAGCTATTGTGGACTGAACTCTCAGCTCCTTTCACAGAGAAGTCGTGCTGCCAGAGTACATGGTTCCCAGGGTGGCATGGATGAGAGCAGCAGGTTTCTTTCTTACGGCCCGAGTTTCACTAACATGCCCTTATTCCAGTAACAGTTATTTCTGATGCATCCAGCAAAATGCAGAATGTGAGAAACATGAGATATGAGAGAAATTAGAGTCAGAAAATTATTCTGAAAAATCAGCTCTGAAAGATCAATTCTGTTGCCAAAAAAGATTTGAACCCAATAGCTGTACCCATTAACTCTTTAATCTGCCCCAAAGATGAACAATTTTGTGTATAAGGTGTCTGAGTTTCAGCTTTAAGAATAAAGTTAGGGAAGTGGTAACTACATCTTGAAAATATTCTAACATATAGAATTTGTTCTTGAAATCACAGAAACAAGTTCCATATTTTTACTTCTGTTTTGGTGCCTTGCAGCAGCACATCCATTTTCTGCTGTTAATGAGTTGATGGTTGGAGAACTTACTCTCAGTTGCAGTGCAGCCTTTGATTTCACAAAACTTCTCCAAATGCCTCCAGCTAATTGTGTTTTCAATAATAAATTGTTGAAGAAATCTTGGCTTAGCTGAATTTACTTCAATATGATTTAATTAATGTGTTTAAAAAACAGTATCCTGAGCAGCTTGGACTACTGGATTGCTTATGTTATTTGTGAGGCTCTACAGAGAGCAGTGACCCAGAATTTACAGCCTTCTTTCACACCATCTATTACATTGCAATGCCATCATTTAAAATAATGGCATCCTCTCGCCTTCATACAAAATAATTTTTGCAGCTGTGGAGACTCTGACTAATAGGGACTTTTTTATCATATAGAAAGCAGAACTGAACATCAGTGACGTGTTTGCAAGCTTGACTGATGTATAGGAACCAGACTCTATTACAGATAGGTGAATTACAAAGCTCCAGAGCCAACTCCCCCTTTCCAGTCACAGGAATTTTGAGGGGATTTGTACGAATATTACTTATTCATTCTATTTACATGTTCTGCTTTGACTCATATTTAGACTCCTAGAATTTACCCAGTCTCCCTTTTATTACTGGAAAACCTGATGCCATCACAGCCAATCTCTTCTGCCTTTCCCAACCTACTTACCCAGCCTTCCACACCAAGTAATGCTGGTAAGATCTAAAATAGCAATTCCATTTTTATGAACAGTGGTGTTTGGTCTGTAATTCTCCACCAGAGCTGCAAGGCACAGAGATGTCATAACATGGAATTCACAGATTAGCATTACCCGATAATGGATGTGATCTGCTGGACAATGTGACATTGCACTTTAGAGAAGCAAATTTGCTTGCTAGCAGTAAAAAAGCCTTTGGTCTGGGGCATGGAGCTGTTATTTATAGCTTATTTTAAACAGGGAAACACTGTTGTCAGTTTTCTGAATTACCAAGAGTTGCAGAAGTCTTAGCAAAACAGTTTTTCTAAGATTACACAGATGTTAGATATTAAACAAACGTCTGTTTTGAATAGAAGGTATTTCACTCCCCTCTACACCTCCTTTAACATACCAGAGAATGCCTGGAAAGGACTGTCACAGCTATAGTTTTATTTAGTTCTCTGAACACTGCTGTCCATGGTGTCAAAACCACAACAAAAATAACCCTTGGAAAGGTTAATAGTGGCCTTTCCAGTGTCATATTCTGCACTTTATACATTGCAGTAATTATTATCATTATAGCTGTAAGGATGTCTAGTTATCTTTCTTAATCACATACTATAAAAAGTGCTTCTGAACACATATCTATTATTTAATCAAAATTTCACAGTTATTGGCATTTATGCTCTGGAAGGGCTGTGTTTATTTTCTGTTTGTAAAGGGGAACAGTGCCTCCCAGAAGAAAGGGAGACCTCCATCCATGCCCACTTTAATCACTGTCATGTCATGTGACAATCTGTACTATTAATATCAGAGACTGCTAATACATGTTATTATGTCCTGTTGCCTTGTACTTTTTGCACCCTAGGAAAGCACTTTCATTAACAGACTAAAAAAAAAATAGTGTGAGAAGCGAACTGTCTTCCCAAGGCAGAGCCAACTACAAGAGTTCTCCTGCCTGGGGAGATGGTTTCAGGAGTGCCTGTCAGGGCAGGGTCAGCCATACACCTCCGATAACATTTCTTCTCCCACCACATCATTTTTATATTTATATTAGTGCCCTTTATACTAGAGCACTGAACCAGGTCTCCAGTCCTTGTGTCAGGGCCCAACATCAAGTCTGTTCAGAGAACTCAGTTGCTGCTGGTGCCTCTATACTTCTCTGTTAGATCACTCCCAGTGATGGCCTTTTGCAAGACCATCCACAATTTGGCCTGTACAAAAAAGATATGGAAAGTCACTGTTCTCCTACATCATTCATTCTACCACAAACTTCATCTCAGATTTCAGAACACTGCCTGTTACACCCACTGTGGATTAATGGGGCATGGCTTCACAAGGTGCTCCCCTACAGGAACTTCCTGGTCTCCAGCCTGATTGCATGGGTCACCATGAACACTCCTTGCCCTCCTTTGTCACTCTCCATGACCTTGGCACTCATGCCAGCCATGACAGATGTGTGTGCATGAGGCTTCTGTCTTCTGCAATGTCTCTGCTCCTTGAGATATTTTGACATCCTCCTCCCCCCACTATATGACACTGACAACCGCAGGCCAGACAAATTGCCAGCAGAGCTTGCCTCCTGATGAATCCTGTATCCAGCATTAGCTCAGTAACCACACTGCCCACAAGGAGTTGCATTCTCAACTCCCTTCCTGTGTCTTTTGAATGTTCTCAGTTCAAGGTCTTTCTGTGATATCTAAAAAATCAGCTTGGCATCACTGGCTACTATAGGAAATGTCATGGTAGTCATCATACGAGGCTGACAAGCAGAGTCCTTCTGGATGAAATGCCTTCAGGCTCTCAGGCATGGTCCCTGTAATGGGAATGGTGCAAGTGACAACACTGTGCATGAACCTCAGCTCAAGGATCAACATGTCCTTGAGTTACATGCCCACAGACCTGGGGTCATGGTCCATGAAGTCAGATCTCATTGTGCTAGATGCTGTAAAAACACCAAAGAAAGACATTTTTAATCTGAACAAGTAGGAAACACAAAGAGAGGGTCCTGGAAGGGGTGTTCTTATGGGTTTTAGAGGTCCCATGAAGAGCACTAATATAGATATCACACCACATCCCCCCACCCCCCAAAAAGACCCATTCCACAACCCACTACTTTGGTGCTGCTTTCCTGTTGTCACTTGCAAGCAGCAAGGGAGAGAGGTTGCTGTCAGAGAGTGGACTCTGAAGTCTAGTCCACGCTTCCTCAAAGTGTGGAAGAACCACTGCCTTACAACAAAACTGAAAAACGAGGAATCTGATGTGTAGACCCTCAACAGTTACTTGCATCCCTTCAGACACAGGTCTGACACACACCACAAAGTCGTTGCTTACTAAGCCCACCGAGAAACCTCCTGCCTATTCACGTGAAAATGTATCTGGGAGTTCTTCTAGGATACTTCCTTGTCCTAGCTGCTTGCAGGGACCAGAAAGGACATGGTCTTGTCTGGCCACCAAGGCAATTCAGACACCATGGCGAGGCTGTTAAATGCATGGATGATTGGACTCAGGTCCCAAGCCCTGCCTTGCCAGGGGTCCGTGGGGTGAGGTAAGGCCATATGCCTGCGCAGTGGGGTCAACAGAGCCAGCTGAAGGACCACTTTCCACTGGCCTTTGGATATGGCTGTTGAGAACCATTCTTAGGACAGTGCTGGCATATGAGTCACACTATCCAATTCCTGGACATGAGAGGCTTGGAAAGCTCACAAAAGGATGCTGTGCATAGCCTAGGGGCCTGCTGGAACAGGACAAGAGACACACTGACGTGGCCATTCTTCATAAGCACTTTCTTGCACAAGACTGGTAGAGTTTTTAAGCAGAATATGATGGGAAACCCATCTTCAGTCAGTGTGTTACACTTCCGTGGTAAACATTAGCCATTACTAACAGCAAACAATTGACAGAATTGCTTTATTACTTAGCCTTTAATCTGAACAATTTCAATTAAGCCCTCAATTATTAAAGTGAACTTGCACATTTGTGCCCAGGGTAGACTATGTGGACTTAGTCACAATACATGTTTGTCTGTCAGGAATAGCACAAAATTCCTGATTTTCTGATTCAGTTGTGTATAGTTTATTTGCAAACACCCAAAGTCAAGAATTTGACTAGGGGAGATTGACTCATAGAAATGAATATGCTTGTCAGCCAATTTAGTGTGTTTAAAAAAATCTCAACCAACAGCAAAGAAATATACTTTCTAATGGAAAACCCAAGAGCAGTGTGTGTGACACATTAGTGCTAATATCAATTCCATTTTGCCTAATATATCTTACCATGTGATTATTCTTAATTTGAAAATAGCCATCCAGTACATTTTTCTATAATGAAAGTTCACTTGCACCTTGTAGATATGCTAATAAATTTAACACAGAGGTGTAGCCATTGATTATTCAACAACAAGATGAGCATAGATGCCGTGAAATATATTTTAAAGGTAATCTCTAATAGCCATTTCATAGCAGCTAGACTTTGCACTAATATGCTTGTCAAATATCCCATTTGAATTTTTATATCCCAAATTAGTGATAAATCAAGAGTGGACGTTTAAAATTTATAATCCTAAAGCATCAAAATAAAGTGTGACTTCAGCTGTGTGAGCGACTTCTAATGACTAGTGGTGGTTACAGGAAACACTTGTGCAGATATCTCAGGGGAGGGTCTGTCTTTCACCATAAATCTTTAGCAGAAGTGCCCAGTTTTTATGGGAGTTGGTGGAGGAATGTGAGTACTGTTTTGCTCAAGCCAAGACAAAAATATGCTTAAAACTATTTTACCTCAATGGGCTAAAGTCAGCCCTGAGCAAGGCTGGCAGAATGCTGAAACCTTCCTGAAGGCATGCAGACACTGACGCACTTAGAGAGCTTTGCCTCTGCTGTGAGCTGGGGACATGGCATGGGGGTTTGACATCTTGTCTTCAGTTAGGAGTTTGTATTCTATTACCAGCTGTCAAAGGTGGGGCAGTTATCTCCTGTTGATTGGCCACCTAACAAAACCAGGTGGGGCAGTTTTCTTTATCTTTTCCACAACCAATCCTCCCTCAAGGAGATATCTTCCATTAATGGGCCATTGAGTCTCATTGTGACATGCTCCGCCCAGGAGGAGGAGCCAAGCATTCCTACATGGATAAAATCTGTCATCTGGAACACCTCGGAGAGCCTTCTCCCTCTGGATTCCCAGAGGAAGACCAGGCCCATCTATGCCACCACCGGACCTTCAGAGGAAAACCTACATCCTTCTACAGGATCAGTGCTTCAACAGAACCACATCCAGAAGGACTGCAGCTGCCATTTCATTGGACTGTTATCAACACCCTGACCAACAGGGTGTCAGGGGGTATTCTGACTCTGTCAGTGGTTGCTTTTCTTTAATGTTTTACTTTTTAAAATTCTCCTAGTAAAGAACTGTTATTTCTATTCCCTTATCTTTGCCTGAGCACCTTAATTTCAAAATTTGGAGGGGGGGGAGGGTCTACATTTTCAATTTTGAGGGAGGCTCCTGCCTTCCTTAGCAGACAACTGTCTTTTCAAACTGAGACACATCTGGACCTAGAACAGCTGTTCTTGACAACAGGGCACTTAATTCTGTGATACAGAAGGTAATGTTAATCAGGAGGCTTCATGGAAGACATTTTGTTGATATATTTTGAGTACTAGTTATTTTATTATAGCCAGTACAGCTGTGGAGCCTGGGATTTTTTAATCTGTTGATGTTGCTGTCCCTTGTCATGTGGAAAGTTTTAGAGGTAGGTGAGGTGAGAGGTTCTTACTCACTGGGACAGACAGATACCTGGAACACAGATAGAAAAAAAAGGTGCAGAAATTAAAAAAAAAAAAAAAGAAAAGAAAGAAAAAGAAAGAATTGAAGTACATTCTGTATGACATACCCTGGAAAACAATGAGAGCTGTTCATACTTCATCCAGAAACAGTGTTTGGAACTTGGACATTCCTTCACATGTTTATTATAGTGTTCAAATATAATCACATTCATGTTTGCCAAGCAACTTAAGAATGAAAACATGAAACTTTCCTGCTGCACTTGACCTCTTTCAGGGGTTTCCTGGACAAACACTCAAGTTCCAGTATACTTGTCCAAAGTCAGTCTGTTACTAACAGCTATTGAGTTCTACAGAGAGAAAAGCCAGGAGGGACAGGGTATAATAAGGGTATAACACTGCAACACCAGCTCCTCATTCAGCTCCTCTGGCACTCATCTTGGCATTTCCCTGTTTTCACTACAAAACCACAGGGAAAAGCAGTTTTGGAATGAGGGATCAAATGGGAATATGTCTGAAAAGAAATCACTAATTCTTTGGATCTGCTCACTTACAGTTTAGATGGAATGTACTTCTAAAAGCTGAGTTGCCTGTGTGAATTAGTGGCTGAAGAGAGATTTGATGGAGAGATGGCTTATTATGAATGACAGCTGGATATTCCTGACACTCACTAGCCCACATTATGCTGTGGCAAAGGCAATGGTGTAAATGCCTGGGTTAAAGGAGAGTTGGATGCACTAGTGATCAGAATCAACAAAGCAACACCACAGCAAACAATCTGTGACTCAGAATAACCAAGTTCTAAAAAACAACATCATGTCCAGAGAAGCCAGATGTGGTTCCCCAGCCAGACACAAACGTACTTCTAGCTTGTCTAAAATGCAAAATGAGATCATCAGAAACCAGTTTCAAATGTACATGTTGCCTTTTTTTTTCTAGAAATAGAGAAGAATAAGAAAGATGGAAAACAGCTTTTCCCCCCGTCTGTTTCAATGATCTAGGAAGAAAACAGAAAAGACACTTGATATATCTGTGCCATTGGTTTCCTCCATTGTTGCCTATCCAGGCTTGGCACAACAGAAAGCACTCATGCCCCTGATTGCTTTGTACACTTCTGTCAAACCTGCCTCTTTCCTGCTCTTCTCCCAGTGTTTCAAGCTATGCTTCCCAACTGTCAACATTTAAAATTCTTAATGATGCAACCTGAGGTTACTATGGAAACTAATGTCATTGTCTAGGTGGTAGTGATCATATAATGTGCATTGCCATTGAAATTTGAAATTATTTTCCATAGACCTATGAAGACCATGCAGAGGTTTGCACTCTAACTCATTCAATCCTGTGAAAAATCCCACCACCCCAGCAGGCATTACAGAGGAAGTCATTACAGTCTTTTGGAACAGAGATTTGTACCTCATTAATGCACAAAATTAAAATTTTGGCTCTGAAAAAGGCAATATTTTAGATATTTGTTTAGTGTGATCAATATACTTCTGAGTGGGGCAGCATAATTTTTTTCTGTCTGATGTGACCAGTGCAGCTCAGGCATATTTACTTTTGAAAGCAAATGATCCTCTCTTCACATAAAAATAAAGTTTTGTTCTCTACATTAATCAGTAGGAGAGATACCAAGTTCTAATGATGTCACTCAGGTTTTCCTCAGACAAACATCCTAATAAACTGTTGGCATCTTTTGGAGTGACAAGTCAAAGTCAGCATTTTTTATGATGATTTCTAATTTGCAATTCTGCTACCAAAGTGTGCAGATCGCCTTGTGATAGGCATAGCATTTAAAGGTGGATACACAGGGATTAAAATAATTATGCTTCTTAAACTTCAATCCAATACCTAATCTAATAAATCAGTACATTTCAATAAAGAATATTCTAGGCGCAGCTTTTGCCCGCAGACACAGTAAGTAAAACAGAAGTAAAAGCACAGTGGCCTTTTTCTTTTTCCTAAGGGGACTTCTTTCTGGCTCACATCTCAGTAACAACAAAAATTCTGCAACTGCTGTTTGATAAAGGAAAGCAGATCTGAACCAGCCAACTTTTCAAGCCCTGGGTTGGCTCTGCTATCTGAGCAGAAACAAACCTAGTTGCAAATTAGGATACAGCACCAGAAGGGACCCTTCAGGTCATCAGCAGGCCCCCAGTTACAAGCAGTGAAGCTGTATAATCCTGCTCTTGTATGTATCAAGCTTCATTAGAAAACTAATTGCCTGGAGGTTTTGTACATGATTCTTATACTGGAAAGTTATTCTAGAGCTGGCAGCTAGAAGTCACTATAAGCAACTTCTTTCTTATTCTCTATATATCCATTTGGGTATTTTAATCACTGCCAGTTGTAAATGTAGCCTCTTCTTGATGTAGTTAGGAGGGTGGCTTTATATATAAAGCCAGAACGGGTATTTCTCTTACATCTAATGCTGTTGTTATTTTCAGTGTTTTCTCTCAACATCTGGTTTATATGGAAGCTAAAATATGGGAATGGTTATAACAAACTCAGCCATTAACAGGAAGAGATAGCTAGAATGGCTGGTGAAAGGAACAGGTGCAAGGATTTTGTGTCACTCCATATAAATATCTGATTTCTAAATAGCGGAAAGTGATTCCATTAAAACATACAGGTTATTATAGAATATCTTGTAAAAATTTTCTGGTTGCTGGAAATAATGCAAACTCTCTTTCTAGGGATTTTATGTCATTGTTCTCCCATATATCTGTCTCATTTGCAAACAGCATGCAGTACAATAAAGGCTCTTACAGGCTTCATCAAGTCTCTGGCTGCAGTTGTGTGAATAGATGCAAGTTTCAATGCCAGGAAGAAGCTCTTTCACCAAGAAAAGTTTTTAGGCCTTTGTGGAAGGTGATGTGGCTATATATTTGTCCATTCTTTATTTTGTTCTATAGTTAGACACTCATGGTTATGAGCATTCTTTCTTCTGATGCCACAGATTTTGTTTAGAGCTAAACACACTGTATTCACAGATTAAAATTTGATATTTAATGTATCTTGCAGTTTGATCCACTATTTTGTCATTTGTGTGGTGTGACGTCTGTTTATTTGTCTCTCTGCTCTGATACTGGACCCCAAAATACTAAATTACTGTTATATTTCAAATGCTTTTTGCAGGTTGTCTTGCCCAGCTCAAGACAGCAACTACTAAAAGTCATATGAGAGTTTAGTACAAGATTAGTGATCAGAGGGTTTCCTCCACAAGAGTGGATAATTAAACATCCACCCTATACCTAAGAAGCTTTTGAAGTTCAGCCACTGCTGCCCCCATAATACTTTGCCTCTCGTTCTTTTACTGAAGGAGTGGTGAAGAAAAATAAGCTCTGAAAGTCTCAGTTTATGGGCTTTTTTTTTCCTTTCCCTTTCTGCCTTTTCAGTCCCAAAGCCCAAGATGATGTATCAAACATTCCTTGAGGTAGCAAATAAGCTTAAATAGAAAGAGAATGTATATCCATTCATTTTGAGTGTGAGCTCTCCAGTTCTTTCATATTAGGTTTCCATAATGCCTGCAGACAATAAACACAATTGCAGGAGTCTATGTAGTATCAAAGCGAGAGGCAAAGTTATTTACAGCATGTCAAGGTCGTTCTGTGACAGTGTAAGAACACTTCGATAATAATAATATAGCACTTAGAAGTAATGATGTACTTATAAGTATAGATGAAGCACCTTTAATTTATTTGATAAAGTGAAAACTGAAGAGGGCAGTTTCATAGAAACATACACCTCTGGTCCTCACTTGCACTGAGTGTTTACACTAGAGTGTGTGAGCCCCTGCTAAAGCTTTTACATTAACAAAAGAACTGTATAAATTCAGAAAATACTGAGATAGAAAAGATTTTTTTCCAAATAGGGAAAACCTGTTCATGGGCAAATACAATATGAATGTTATTTGTGGATGAAGTTTCTATCCAAAGGTCAACTTTCACCTTCTGGCACAAAGGGTGAATCTTGTCTTAGAAAAATGTCTCATCATTTTCTTTTCTTTAAGAGACAACCAGGATATCATAAAATCACATATAGAATAGACTCATAGAATCTTTTAGATTGGAAAAAACTTTTTAGGACCACCAAGTGCGACCATTAACCCAGCACTGCCAAGTCCAACACTAAACCATGTCCCTAAGCACCTTGCCCCTAAGACCCATGCATCTTTCAAATACCTCCAGGGATGGTGATTCCACCATTTCCCTGGGAAGCCTGTTCTAATGCTTGACAACCCTTTCAGTGAAGAGTTTTTTCTTAATATCCGATTTAAACCTCCTCTAGCGCAATCTGAGGCCATTTCCTCTTGTCTGATTGCTTGTTACTTGGGAGATGAGACCAATCCCCATCTGGCTACAGCCTCCTTTCAGGTGGTTGAGGACAGTGATAAGGTCCCCCCTGGGCCTCTTTTTCTCCAGGAGAAACACCCCCAGCTCCCTCAGCTGCTCCTCATAAGGAGCTCCAGACCCTTCACCAGCTCCACTGCCCTTCTCTGGACACATTCCACTGCCCAGGGTGGACAGTGGAATGTGTCCAGAGGTTCAAGGTGTGGCTTCACCAGTACTGAGTACAGCGGCGTAATCACTGCTCTGCTCCTGCTGGCCACACTATGGCTGATCCAGGCCAGGATGGCATTGGCCTGTTTGGCCACATGGGCACTCTCTGGCTCATGTGCAGCTGCTGTTGACCAGCACCCCCAGACTCAAACCAGACTCAAATGCCTCACTAGATTGATGTCATGACAAATTCTATTTGGTTTGCACGACAAGGTTTTAGTAGTAGGGGGACTACGGGAGCGGCTTCTGTGCCAGACAAGATGGACCTGCCACTGGTCAAGGCTGAGCCCCTCAGTGACACTGGTAGGGTCTCTGGGATAATTTAGTTAAAAAGAGGGGAAAAATGCACAGCTGCAGCAGAAGAGAGGAGTGAGAATCTGTGAGAGAAACATGCACACTCAGGTCAGTGGAGAAGAAGAGGCAGGAGCTGCTCCAGGCCCCAGAGCTGAGATTCCCCTGCGGCCGACGGTGCAGCCCATGGTGAGGCAGCTGTGCCCCTGCAGCCATGGAGGTCCATGGGAAGCAGAGATCCACCTGCAGCCTATGCAGGACCCCACACCAGAGCAGGTGGATGTCTAAAGGAGGCTGTGACCCCATGGGAAGCCCACACTGGAGCAGACTCCTGACAGGACCTGTAGACCCATGAAGAGAGGAGCCCACTCTAGAGCAGGTTTGCTGCCTGGACTTGTGACCACGTTGGGGACCTGTGCTGGAGCAGCCTGTGCCTGAAGGACTGCATCCTGTGAAGGGACCTGTGCCAGTTTGGGGAGGATTGTCTCCTGTAGGAGGGGTCCCATGTTGGAGCAGGATTGTCCCATTTAAGAGGAAGGAGCAGCACACAGAGCATGTGATAAACTGACCACAGCCCCCAGTCCTGGCTCCCCTGAGCCACTGGTGTGGAGGAATTAGTGGATTTGGGAGTGAAGTTAAGCACAGGAAGAAGGAAGGGGTGGGAATAAGTTGTTTTTAAGATTTGGTTTTCTCATTACCTTATCCAGATTTGCTTGTTGATAAATTAGACTGATTTGCCTGAGTTGAGTCTGCTTTGCCTGTGACAGTAAGCGGTGAATGATCTCTCCCTGTTGTTATCTCAACCAGCATAATTTCCTTATGTTTTCTCTTCCATATCCAACTGAAGAAGGAGCTTTCTAGCTGACAGAGTTGCTTTGGTGGGCATCTGGCATGCAGCCAGGGTCAATTCACCACAGAAATACACAAGGGCAGATGTGGTGGAAGGCACCTGTGGTGCAAGGCTCCTGTTAATAGAAACAGACCACATGTATTTTCAGAGACAATGAAGATATATCCAAGAATAATGATATTGAAAGTGGGATGAGAGAGAATAAAACCCTCTGGTGAATTGAAAGCCTTGTTGAGATCTGTAGAGGATGGGAATTGGCAAGGTCTGAGCTCTCAGCCATATGCTAAACCAGTTCATTTAGTCCTGGAGGCCCCTGTTTATAGTTCCTGGTGTATCTCTCTAAGAATCGGCCATTGCAACAAAAAAATTGGAAAATAAATGCAATTGTTTGGCCACTCAACACAGAGGGAAAGATCCTAAATGAGGATGGAATCCAGGGAGTGGCTGGAAGGACCACAGGGTGTATAAAAGTCTGAAATACATGTATGTAGTAATAATCCATTTTATACAAGGATGCAGAATAGGGAAGGGTATGAATGTTACAGAATAGTAGGTCAGCTTTAAATGCACTGTTTTACATTCAGAGAATAAAAACAACAGCCTGAGCCTCTGACAGCCCAATTTAGAATTTAGAATTGCAGATATCAAATACTTCCTAACAGCAATAATCTCAGTGAAGCAAAATCAAGATTGAAATACATTTGCAAAAAAAAGGACGCTTGACAAAAAATTGTATGATGAGAAATGGCCTTCTGTGGGTCACTAATCCACAAAACTTAAGGATACATCTAATCAAGAATGATTTACTCAGAATGAACACTTAGTTCAGTTCCAGCTTGTGCATTGTATAGTGTTTCTTCAAAGGGAGACCATTTAAAGATGCAACTTGTTTTTCCAGAGTGATTATTGCAAACCAATCTAATCTGCTGCACGTGAGTCAACCTCACAAAAGAGGCAAACTGCAGAGAAATCTGTAAATCACATTTTTTTTCCATGCACCTAACTTATTCAGACCAAATCAAAGCATGCAATCTGCTGATAACTGTATTCCACTAGCTGCACTTCCTTAGAAGCCTAGTAATTTTCACAGTGTTTCTCTTTTCCTTACAAAAAAGAAACCTCTGATCCTGGTACCTGCAATGAAACCTTACAAACAGAACTCAGGACACACCCCTCTATCTCTCTGTGTTTTCACATGTGCCAGCCAAACTAAGAATGGAGTCTAAGTGCAGCTAACTGTGGTCTAACTTTGGTGAAAGGTACATTTCCCCTTACCTGAATAATTTTTGTATTTAATCCAAATTTGTTCCCCTTCAACTCATGCTGATAAAGTCATACTAATGTTTTCCTTCCCCTTTCCCACAAATCCTACATCCTTCCCTACACATTCTCTCTGAACAAGGAAACAGGTGGGTATGTAACGTGCATGCTTCTATAGACAATTTCCTCAAGGCAAGCTAGGAAGTGTTTGGAAGACAGGTGCAATTAAAAATTCTCTTCTGGCTAACACTGCCCTGTGCAATGCCTCCGGATTTCAGTCCTCACCCCCAGTGTGCATAGGCACAGCAGGACTTGGCATTATCTTGCTCATGGAAGCAAGGAGGTGAGCTGCTAACAAAGGCAGGTGGAGGACAGGTCTCAGTGTGGCAGCACTCGGAGAGCTGGATTGCCCAGCTCTCTGCATGCCTCCAGCTATGCCCAGCCTTCCTGCTCACCACAGCCACGGCTGCAAAGGAGCAAAGCTGATGGAAATCTTGCAGCTATTACTGCTCTCCCTCCTGCTGCCTTCTGCCCTCTCTCCCCTAACATCAAATAGGCCTGTATGGGACTGTGGCTGAGCACCCCTCTGCCAGTACTACAGGGGATGGCCATACCAACCCACACTTCCTTTGGGACACTTGGGAAGTGTGATTTCCATCTTTTTATCCCAATACAATTTAGGTTTATTGCAGTGCACTGGACTGTGAGTTTCTCTAGACTGTTGGGGACAGATGAATGTCTGGTTTCACACAACAGGGTAAACTCCCTTCTTTGCCTCTCTCGGTGCCTCCTGCTAAGGTCAGACCAACACAGCACTGCAATAGAAGGACTGAGAGAGACAGGGACAAAATCAGAATGCTGAAGGAGGCAGGATAAGAAGACAATTCTAAAACCAATAGTCTCCTGCTGCTTTGTTGCACCATGTTTTCAAACTGATGGAGGGTTTTTCCTATACCATGTGCTTGCTTGTTGTCTTTTGTTAATACCACGTCCCTTCTTGACGGTCCCAGCATCTCAGATGTTCCCGCCAACTTTTTTTTTCTGCTGTTAATTGGTGTGGAGAAAAGGTATCCATTGCCCCATACTTTCTGCTAAAGTTTAAGGCAACTGAAGAACTTAATCCTTAGTAAAAAATGTCACACATTGAGCCATATTAAAATTATGAGTTCTAACCAGTTTTTGTCTAGTTCTAACCAGTAGTCTAATTTTTAAAATTAGAAATATTAAACAGTATTTGTGCTTATTCTACAATTCTCTCTTGAATCCCTCTTTCACATCCTGCTTCTACATTTATTTCCTTCCTTTTCCAGCCCAATGTGCCCAAGATTTTTGCAGACACTTTTAATAACCCTTGAAATCCCAAAGTTAGCACCATTTTATTTCAAATTCTTTGACTGAGTTAACTAGGTCAGTACAGGTCATGCAGACCATCACCCACATGTACAAGAACGTGCTGAGTCAGTGACAGAAGGTTGCACCTCACAACATGACTCCATTGTTATTTTAATTTTCTCATTCCACAAGTGCTCTCCCACAATTTCCCTCCCACTGCATGAAGCTTTGCTACAAAATGAGCACAACTAACAGTGCCCAGGGCTGCTATAGAAAGGAAAAGAAAAGCTGAGGGAAATTGCTACAACCTCTCACATCTGAGGCAACTTTATTATGCCACTTGACACAGCTTGAAGAAAAAACTAGAGATTTCACAAAAGGCAACATTTAAAAATAACTTCTTTTTGTCAGTTAAATCTAAGTGTTTTAAAATCCTCAGCACTGACAAGGTTTATTTTTCATCCCCCCTTCCTTAAAGGGAACACTGAACAACATACTTTCTTCTAAGTCATGTACATTTCACGCACTCTTGTACAGAAACATAAACCAGAAAATGACTTTGTCCAGGTGTGTCCAAAATTGTCTGATTACTCTGAACAGCATTCAGCTGCAGCAGTATAAAACACTTTTGAGTGGGCAAATCTGAGGGACTAGAATAGGACTGGATATAATCCCAGAAGTTCCCTCTATCTGAGTAACTCTAGTGCAAATGATGCCCTACACCAAATAACTCTCCTTGGTGTGACTTTCTGTACCTTTGTCCCTGCTCCTTCTAAGCTGACATGGTGCTGCTCAGCCAAATGTTGCCTAAACTGAACTTTTTAATCATTCAAGCCTCTTCAAAAGCAATGCCCGGAACAAGCACAACAGTATTAAACCTGCAAATATAAAGACTGAACTCCAGGGATTGCCTTATCCTGAACCAGCATGATTTTTTTCCACTTATTCCAAATAACCATCATCCAGATCACAGAACCGTGAACCATATTCTCGCCTGCTTCATCTCATACAAGGACCACAAAAGCATGATCATATTTTAGTTGCTGTTGTGACTTAAGCTGCTACTAATAATTCACTTTTTATCCCTCAGAATGTCAGTACAGTGTGCACAGATATCTGAGCAGGTAATTTGGAAACTTGAAGCCTTTGACCTCAAGATCCAGAATGGTCTAGAAAGCCCAATCAACACATATAGAAGAGAAGAGGATAGAAAGCTCCAGGTCAGTACAGGGTCCCTTTCTAGAAGAAAATACTCAGGACCTGTGGGTCCCAAATAAGCTTGTTCACAAATGGCATTTCCATTTATTTTCTAAAGAAAGTTGTAAAGTCCTTTTCCAAACATGTTGGAAGAGGATATGCTAACAAAATGGCTTTCCATGACCCCAGCAGTGCAAGACATCCTCCTGGTGGGATTGTGGGAGTATCAGGTAACATGAAACAAGCAGGAATTAAGTTCATGTGTGATTGTGATACTCTGGATTTGTAAAGTCAAGGTATGGCCTCTGTCTACAGTGAGCTAAATGGCTTGCGGAGATCAGTGCCAGGTAGGAAGGGATACTCATTGATTGCAGAACCTAAAGGATGAACTCCCTGACTTTCAAATATTAAAAATTTGAATTGGGCATTAACAGGGAATTTCCATGTATGCCAATGTTTTCTTTTTAGAACCAGAGCCAGGTTTGCTCTTTAGTTTAATTGTGATGTATGCATGAACTTTACTTTAACAAAGCTTTTTTTCTGAGGATGTAAGTTCATTATTGTACTCATTACATACTGTGTAAATTATGTGATATGTTTATGGGTATATGTCATTCCGCATATTCAAAACCCCCAAATTCTTATGGCATGCTGCAGGCTGGAATAAACAGATTTTTCATCTCTTTTTGCAATGGAACATTTTCAGAGTATTTTTGTGCAATATATTATTCCCTTTAAATAAGAAACCAAGACAGAGTTGTTAGTTTATACAAAGCTTTACTGTAGTGATGACCTTTTCTGACCCTCTGTGAAAGTTAAGCATTCACTAGCAACCAATACAGATGATACCTAAAAATAAACATCTGCATACAAAGAATTTTAACCCTGGGTACACATTTGGGTAAAAAAAAAAAGCCATTTTCAAGTGACACTTCATGACAGCCCAAGAGGAATCCACTACAGAGGAAAATGACAGATTTGTGTTGCTGTAATGCTCCATTCATTGTATACAATAAATGAGTTATTCATCACAAATGGCAATGAGGTCATTTGCTTTATTCGAGAAGGTAGGAATTTTAGCATCAGAAAGACTTGAATTGTTGCTCCCAGCTCTGCTGCCAGCTTTGAGGGTGAATTGGGACAAGTCATCTTGCCCTGTGATACCTTTGTTTCACCATCTAAAAAGCTGTGAGATGGATACTGCTCCTTTGTAAAGCATTCAGAGATCTGATGTCCTAGGAGCCAGGTACTATTGCTAATATTCAAAGGATTTACATCTGTATATACAAGTGGTGCCTGTGTTTAGCTGTAGGATTATTGTGGTCCTGTGTGCTAATTGGGTCATTGGGGAAGAGGCTTAGTCTGTAATTTCAAACTGCTTGGTTACCTGGAAAAACATGATTCCAGCTACTAGAAACATGCATGTGCTAAGGCCTCCATATTTACATCAAAGATTTCTTGGGAACCAAACGTGCCCACGCCACATCATTAGATTCAGTGTTTCTCAGAGCTGTTGCACTTTTTTAGTGAACACACAACACCTATGCCTCTGGCTAGCCCATGGGAATTCTTGGATAAATGGAAAAAAATTCCTCAAACTCAGGAAAAATCTCCCACATATCTGAAAATCCATATTGACAAAGATGAAGAATTTGGGGTTTGTTTTTCCTGTGCCTTGCATAGGAATGGAGTGACTGCATCACTGGACAAAGGAAGGGCTACTGATGTCATCTAATTGGGCTTTTGCAGGGCCTTTGATATGGTCCCCCACATTCTTGCCTCTAACTTGCAGAGATACAGATTTGATGATGACTCTCAGAAGGCTGGAACATCTTGTCTGTGAAGAAAAGGCTGAAAGAGCTGAGGTCTTTAACTCCTGTTGAAGAGAAGACTCTGTGGAGCACATAGTGTGACCTTTCAAGGCTTAAAGAAGGCTTACAGGATTGATGGAGAGGGATTTCACACTACTGCCTACAGGGCACAAGGGACAATAGTTTTAAAATGAGAGTAGATTCAGACTGGATTTAAGGAAGAATTTTTTTACAATGAGGATGGTGGGACACTGAAATGGGTTGCCCAGAGAATCTGTGGATGTCCCATAGCGAGAAGTGTTCAATATCAGATTGGATGGGACTTTGAGCAACATGATCTAGTGAAAGGTGTCCCAGCCCATATCAGGGGGTTGGACCAGATGACCTTTGAAGGTTTCTTCCAGTCCAAACCATTCAATGACTCTTAACAAGGATTTGTCCTGGGATCAGAGACCACATGCTTAATGCTTGTCACTGTGTCCCTATAACCCAGCAACCCCCCTCCTGCACACGCATGATGAATTTATGTGTGTTTGAATCCAGCTGCTTTCTCCCACCTCAGTGAACTATCTCCACAGCTGTATGTGATTGAAAAATGAGTGTTTTCAACTCAAACCGTTCATTGAGTTGCTGAAGGGGATAGATGGGGCAAACTCCAGCACTATCACCTAGGAGGAGGGAGGTGTCGGCCTCTACCACTGGATGTCTGAGTCAAAACATATTAGTTGATCATATTAGTAAAGAGTAAGAGTAAAAAGCCTCTTTTTATCTCCATGTGAGCTTTCCAGATCATGATGTAAGGGAAATTTGATTGGAAGAAAAAGTGTTTTGGAAAACATATGTGTTTTCTGAGTGTGTGGTGTCACTTTCAACAAAGTTTTGCACCTAAGTTAATGTTTTCAATTTTTTTTTCCTCTTATAGGACTTAGTGTTATGGAAAAAAAACCCCACTACAATTTATTGTCACTTTGTTAAGTAATAGTTGCTCCTTGCTAATTCTGATACAATATTAATTTGAAGATAGCTGAAACATTCTGCCACTTTATATTGTATTTTGCTCAATTTAATTTTTTAAATCATTTAAGGCAACTTAAATTATATAATACCTATATAAATATTGCTTTCCTACATCAAATTGTGTGTCGAAATAAAAGTTTTGCATTAACTTATTCTCCAAACTATTTAACTTCATTTAACTTCAATGTAAATAGAACATATCCAAAACAAAATATAAGCAAATTGTCAGGCAATGTCATTGCCATCCAATAAGGCACATCTTCATCTGCAAATGACAGAACTTCAAACTGTAATATACAGTAGTTAGTTATTCTTACAGTAAACTAAAACCAATAAACCATAAAATAAATTATGTTAACATTTTAACAATTGTATCATGTCGGGACAGAATACAGCATAAGAGCTTTGAACTGTATAAATCATATTATGGATTTCTACTTCTGGCATGTCCTAAAGTAATGTAAAAATAATATTAAAACTAAATAAAATGTTACAGTAGTCTAAGCAGGTATGTTTCAGAACTTTTGGAAACATAAATGAACTCAAAATGCTTCTATACAAAATAAGAACAAGTTAAAAACACGGGAAAAGGGACGCTTCAACTAGGTCTGCAGTTGATCCCACTTTTCTTCTGCACATGGTGGGGATGGGAAAAATAAAAGCCTGAGGTCTGCTTCCCAGCATGCAGGGCAGCACAGGTGAGGTGCCAGAAAGCCATCCCAGTTTGCTGTTAGCATGTGCCAGCAGCACACGGCCCATCCTTCCCTCGGCCGCGAGCCCAGAGCGTCCCACGCGCCCCGCGGGCGCTCGGAGCCTCAAGGCACGAGCAGTGAAAAGGGATGAGAATGAAGAATTTGGCTCTGAGCTGCAGTGTACCTCATCAAGATTTATGTTGATTGGGAGGTGTCTCAGGTAACTCATTTGTGCCAGTGACAGTGAATGGTGGTGACTGCTGTTTATTAATGTAAATTTGGCTTAATGGGGAGGCATTCAAAAGGTGCCAAGTAACTGCATGGTCAGTTGACTCTGTCAGGTCAAATTAGACTCAAATTATAGGTTTCATTAAAAAAAAAAGTGTTTTGTGGTGCTAAGTCCACAGCAGAAAACACTTTAAAAAAAAAATAAAAAAGAAATAAACTTAGAAACAATAAGCTTAAAACAGCCTTTGCAACAACAACATTGGCTTTGCTAAGACTAAGGTAATTTTGGTTTACACTTGAAAAGGTCACCAGGGTGGTGAGAATGCTCTT
Organism: Promerops cafer; assembly: GCA_013398275.1. NCBI lineage: Eukaryota > Metazoa > Chordata > Aves > Passeriformes > Nectariniidae > Promerops > Promerops cafer. The sequence goes on along the minus strand of VZSE01014407.1, from coordinate 234,007 downwards.
GCCACACAATACCATGGCACAAATGCATTTCCTACAATGCCTACAGATAATGTGATATCACAACTTTCACTGCTGTTCCAGGTACCATGAATGAGTGCAGAAGGGACTGAAAGTCAAGCACCAGGCAAACAAATTACACTGTCTGGTCTCTGTTGTTTTAGATCAGTTGCAAAGTGTGAAGACAGAGCAGCCTGGAAATGCTGTGCAGTCTGAGCTCTTGCAGTGGCCCTTACGAGCATGCAGCAGGCGTGGCACAAGCAACCATGGTCCCACCTCAGCCCCTTGGCTTCCTGCCAGTCTGTGCTTTACACCAGTGCACGTGCAAGAGCACAACCAGAAATGGCTCTTCTGGTTATGAAAACCAGGTTTGACCATGTCCCAGATGCTGCAATTCTGCGCCCACCTGAGTATAGCTTGGATATGAGAAGGGCACTGTCTATCCTCAGATGGTCATGTTTATTGTCAAGCACTTTCAAATCAATGAGGAGGCTATTTAATAGCTCAAGTAAGTAGATAGCTCAATTTTCCTTATAAGAGTTTTTTTTTTTTTTTTTTTTTTTTGGTAGCTGAAGAGTACTTAATATTTTGCAACAGCTATTTCTTCATAGCAGACACACTGTAAGACATATAAATTTTCCCCTAACTGGTTGAAATAAAGGGAGTCTCTTCATTCTCATGTGAAATTGCTGACCCTTCCCAAACACTTCCAAGACAGATGTGATACAACCCAAAGCTGGCAGCAGCACCGTCACCACTGCTGGTATTTCAGCAGCAAGGTAGGTACTGACAGAGCACAAGAGGGTCTGTGGCTTTAATAACTCAGCAATTAGAATTGAAGTAGATTATAGCTGAGAGAGTCTCTTGCCAAGCGTATGAATGTTCTCCTTGACCAGTATTGCAAACATGTAAGCTATTTCTGCTTATAGATGATAATCTAAAAAATGTGAAGCTAATAGAGTATGTGTGAAAATTAGGGAAGGGGAAAATTTAAAAGGAAGGAAAGGAAAGATGAAGGAACAGAGGAAGAAAATGAAACACAAAAAGGACAAATATTTTTAGTTTATTAGTTTTGTGTAAGAAAATAAGCCTTTCCAGACACAGAATAGTTTTAACACTTATTTGCCATAGTATACTTCATCAAGGAGTAGAGGAACTTCAATTTAATCTCTTTCAGTATAAAGTGAAACACTTATTAGTAAAGATACCAGCATAAATAGCTGTTTTAAAGTAGTTCTAAAATCTGTGGACCATATTTTATGCTTACCTACCCTACACAGATTGAGTCCACCTGCTGAGATAAATTCTTCATGAAAAGATACTTGAAGGATAATAAATCCTCTTTCTTCTTCAGTGATACGTTAGGTCTAAGATGACTATAATTTCTCTTTGTAAGGATTCTTGCTCAAAGAATTCCTCTTCCAGAAGAATATAAACAAAAGTGTAGGAAAAATTAGACCAAGGCATGAAAAAAAGATGTAATCATAACAACATTGTATATTTTTCTATTATTCTGATTGTTCTTGGGAGAGAGAGAGTGAGAGAGCAAAAGAGAAGAAAATACAACTACTAGCCTCCAAAACTTACAGGAAATTAATAACAGCATCTGTGGGGTTTTTCTATAATAGTGAAATTTTCCCTGCTGTTCTGAAAATAAGAAGAGCATAAAGCGACAGAACATCAGTTGGTGTAAATCATCATAGCTCCAATAAAAGGCTGTTCTTTTCCTAATAATTTTAATAGGGAAAAATATACTTACATTGATCCAGTGCTGAACAATATTTGGAATGTGTGTGCAATTCACATTTTTATTTTTAATATGATTTTTGCAGCATCAACCACTGGGATCTTTGAGGGGCTCAGAAATCTCATCTCCTTCCCTTTATGACACAAATCTGGCAGAAATGGGAGCAAAATTGGTGATGGTGAAAAGAGAAAGAGAGCAAAGGGCTGCGCAAACAGAGAATTTAATGGGCATTGAGATTTGGGCAGATATCTAGGGGACTGGGATGAAGCTGAAGGTGCCACATGGATGCTGTCATGCTGTACACAGCAAGACCTCTGGCAAAACATGCCAAGAAGGAGGCCTAAACTCCTGGTGGGGCCTTCAAGCTCCCAGCTCAGGGCAGGATGATGTGCAGGAATGCAGAACCAGGCACCCACCTGCAGGTCTCCAGCCAGGCAGGGAGGCAGAGGGGGCACATCCAGGCCTGCTGCCTGCTGCCCCTCCGAGCCAGAGCAATTCCTCCTGCTGATGACTGCCAGGGCTCCAGCCAGAAAGAAAACACTACAGAGAAACAGATTTGGCACAAATGTATCTGCAAGAACTAATTTTTCTACCTGCCTCATGCAAAGGACAGGGTAAGAAATAGCACTCTGTATCTCTGCCTCACTTTTCATTATTGGCATAATTGCCACTCATGGTAGTGGGGACATCCCCACCTCTGACACGCCGAGCTGCTTTATCCAGCTCTCCTCTCACACAGCAAATGCTTCCACCCACTGCCTTTGCACCTGGCTTTCCAACCTGTGGTCTTACAAGAGGCTGTCTAGCGCTGTCCCAGATTTTCATTTCCCCAGCCTTTTTCTGCCACTGAGATAAATCCAGACTGAAAGATGCAAAGAAAGAATGAGTAACCATTGCTAAAGGCTTGTTAGAAAAAATCATAGCTAGAAAGGCCATAAATTCCATATTTACAATGCCAGCTATTCACAGCATGGCTCTATTGAATCACTGCACGTGTGCTTTTAAAGTCCATAGACTTCTGGAAGGATGCTATTTGCATGAATCACAGGTTTCAGTGTGAGCTGGTTGGTACCTCTTGTTCACTTGTAATTGTTTTCACAGTATAGGGGGGGGAATTGCTGGAAATATCATCAGCAAACCTTCAATTGTCCACCTGACCTAAAGAAAGCAAAGGGTGTGCTTTTGGAGGGCTTTTTTTTTTTTAAATGCTGAGATAAGGGAGGGAGAATATGTCCAATTACAGCAGTTGGATGGGAACTTCATGCTAGGGATGAAGCCAGGATGGTGCTGGATTGGAGTGACTGTGGATGTGGATTTGCTGAGAAGTGAGATGGAAAATAAGGGGCCTTCTGTGGGAATGCAAGGACCTTCAGAGAGAGGTGAGCCAAAGGAAAATGATCCTACCTTTCTGATTCCGTGTCAGCTGTTTGGGTGTGAGTGGATTATTTTCATGGGTAAGAACTTTTGTGCAATGTTCCTGAATTGACAGGTTTCTAAAGAAAGGAGGAGAAAAAGGCTGATGTGGTCCTTCAAATAGCTGTTTTTGTCAGTATGCTGCATTTAAAAAAAAATTGGATGCAAATTTTTGCATTTGCAGGGACATATGTAAACCTCTGAATTTAACCGTATAATTTCTTACTTCTTGACTCTTGCCTTGAATCCCTGCCCTGTTTTATGATATTTAATTTACCAGTGGTATTGTTATTTTATTGTGTATTCAAAATATTTTTGAGTGGATTTTTTAAAAAAATCATAATTTTCCTGAATTCATTATATGAGTGATTGCTCTGTGTATGTGTGTGTACTTTCAACATACAAGAGCTATACTTGAGAAGCTGTTCACTATCTGATAACATAAATCCAGGAAATTTTGAAGGACAGAGAGGGAATAGGACTTGCTGGGCTTCACAGTGGCCCCAATCTTACAAACAGCAGTGCACAGGAAAATTCTTCATTTGAAAACAGGTCTTCAGTGAGCTTTCATGAAGATTAAGGAGCCTGCCTAAGTGGTTGCAGGATTGTGGTTACAACTTGGAAGGAGGGTGACCCGGCATAAGTCACAAAAGACACTGCACCAAATGGTTCCCTCAGCCACTCCTCTAAGTGAATTCAATAGGATCTGAATCTGTGGCCTACAGCTTATGGTCAAGGAAATCAGTATTTCAAACATAATTGAGAAAGATGATTGTCAGCACAGCACAAAATTATTTTTCTTCTCAGACTGGAGCTCCAAAAATTAAAGCAAAATAATCTCAATTTCCTTACAGTAATAGATGGAGAGATTAAGAAGGTTTTATTTGATTTTTAAAGACTTCATTGTTTATTTGTCCAGAATAGCTCAAGTTATTTCAAATTTATTCAGGATTAGAAATAAATAGAGAAGTTCTGTTAAGAAAGAAGAAGCAATAGAAAGTGAACAAGACTGGGAATTGTACTGAGCAGAGTGAGCTGTCACTGAGGGTGATGAATCAAGAGTGATAACGCTCCATGAGGGGAGGAAATGCTGAGCAGGGAGATAAAACCCGAAAATGGTGTCACAGGGTCAGGGTTATGCAACAAAATCAGAAAGCTTCTGTATGCCGTAATAGCACAAATATGTAAATATTTCTCCATATTCAAGCAGTTGTAAACTTTCTGGAATTGTAACTTAAGTGCTCAGTAAAATCTTACTATACTTTGATTGCCCAAATGAAAATTCTGGCAATACAGTGACAAAACAGTTCAAGTAAATCTCATTTGCATATATTAACCTTCTTCCTTAAGGCACAAAGCCTTGAGTTGGTCCCTAAATTTACACATCTGAGTTACAGAAAGAGCCTAATTGCCAAAGGCACCCTAAGTTACCAAGTGGAAACAGACACACACTTCTACAGAGTGGCTGAGATCTCAAGGGATGAACTACATTTGGGAGGGTTTCTCCCATCCCTCGACAACCCAGAGTGAGCCAGGAGTAGGCTCTAGCCTTATTTTAGGCTTCTCTGTAAAAGCCTCAAAGTGGCTCAAAATGCCTAATCCTCCCTGGAATCTCTTCTTCAGGATATCAAAAGCCACAATGGACATGGCTGGGCACAGCACCTCAAAAAGAGTTGCAAGGGTTAATAGAGTCTCACCCGAGAGGAAACTTGTTTAACTGATAGAAAAACATACACATTAAAAATAAACTGCATTTTGTATTTTTTCCAGTCTTGGATTAATGCCTACCAGGAAAACAATAACTATTTAAGATGGAGCTTACAGAGAGTGGGCAGAATTGCATAATTATCATTCAGATAGGAATTCCTTAAATTTATATAATTTTCTATCTCTGTATTCTGACCTTATCAACACTGTTATTAGCCTGATTGGGAAAGGGTGGTGGTGCTGCTGCTGGGTCCAAATCAGCATCAGCTGCTCCTTTGCCTCATGGTATGACTTCATGGTATTGTCCCAATAAGAAATGAGACTTCATCTGGTCCTGATTATTGCTGTATTATATTTAAAGTTTTTAAGGCTTGCATACTGTAGGATAAGTTGTCAGGTTTTTGGGGAGGCCTATATTCGAAACAGGAGACAAGTCTAATCCTGAAATATTCGTGTTTGTCTCTGCTGCCTTGGCTAAACTGTAAGTGGTAAACAGTCTGCAGGAGACACAGTCCCAAATTCAAATGTCCACCACAGATGAAACCTTTGCCTGTAGAAAGCTAAGAAACAGTCCTCTTACAAAGAGCAGTCACCATCTGGACTATTAGTGGGAAACCAAGAAACTGGCTGCAATGTGTAAAGAAAATGTTACTGAATATTTGTGGTAAATGGGGCCACCAGTCTCACAGCTCTCAGATGGACAGGACAGAGATACAGACTTTTTACCAAACAAACTCTTTTAGAAATGAGTGAACAGAGGCAAATATCTGACTACTCCCACAATGTCTAAGAGGGTGGCACGGACAGGGCTAAATTAATTTCAGAGAGGAAGTGCCATTGCTTTTTTAGGGGAATGCTGATGAGCCAAAGGCTTAGTTTCATCTCCTGACCTCGTTGCATTACTCTGTTCAGCAGTATCTAATCCCTTAATGATTTATCTCCTTATCCCAGTCCTACAGAATTTTGCTTTAAAATTTGCAATAATTAAATGTTTGCTCTTTTCTAACTCAGTGAATAATGTGCTGCAACTTAATACTTTTGCCTAGAAGACAGTCCCATAGTGTCTGGGGTTTATACTATCAAATCCAACCATGCAACTCGCAGGTGGAGTCTTGAGTGGATTTCTCTGAGGATTGTATTTCTCAGGCCACAGATGCAGATACACTCCCATGCCTTGTGAAAGAATTCCAGGACCACTTTTTTAGGCAAAGCAACTTGTCATTCCCCTAAAGAACACATTTTCAGAAGGCTGTAATACCTCATTACAGAGTTTAATGAAATTTAATTGTTCTAAACCAAGGATTATTGTTTAATGGAAAACATTAAGTGGACTACAATAAATGTCTTTTACTGAGTAATGTGGGCCAGCAGAAGACTAACCTGCTAAGATGCCTCTTTCACTGCATGTCAGTACACTTAGTAAAACTGCTAAAATCCACTTTTGTCCTGGCAAAAGATTTTCTCCTTGGCACAATACAGAAGAGATGGGTGGTCATCCAGGCTCTGGACAGCACTTTTAGGGGTTACTAGAAAGCTGTTGGAAGTGAGAAAGGTTCTACTTTAACCAGAAAGCTGATTCCAGGTGTTGGTTTGGGGCTTTGCCTGTTGCATTTATTTCTGCAGCGGAACCGGCATCCATGTGAATTGAAGATCACAGACACTGTACTGCCTGCTTTGGAAGCACGCTCCATGGTCAGCAAAGGACATCTCAAACCTGGGTAAACATTTTCTTTGGAACAATGTCCAGTTTCATGTAGACCCTGAATTAAATAAGCTCTCAAGATAAGTCATCCCAACTCTAGTTGCATGTGTTGTGACCTCAGTATTCCCTGGTTTCCATTTTACTGGATTTGTCAGAGGTTTGTATCTGGAATGTTAGCATGAATATTCATTGCCTTTTTTTTTTCTTCTCCCTAACTAATAATGTGTTCCACAGCAAGAGATTATAATAGGGCATGATAACCAGAGAGCTTCATATTGAAAATAAATGAATTATCCATACAGAAAAGCATTCTGCCTAGCCATATATAGACCTTATGTTCACTATTTTGTGGTTTTGGTGTTAAATTTCATTTGTGGACTTGAAGCACCTTTTCTTTTTTAAATGTCTTTAGGTTTGTGCTATTTAAGCCCTGAGTGATTGCTCCTGACTCTCTCCCTTCCCCCTCCTTTTTCCTTTATACAACAAAAACAAGGTCTTTGCATTAAGAATAAGATTGACCACAGGCTATTTTAACATGCCTCAGCAGCCACTGTCTCTCCCCTTTACTTCCTGTCACGTATCCCTTTCTACTCATGTGAATCAATCATACCTCTCATTTATAAAATATAGCAGCAATATATACGAAATTAATATAATAATTAAAGGAAATATTATTGAAAGGTCTAAAGAAAAATAATTCTTAAAAATCAAATGTTCAGTCCAGTTAAAGCATTGTGCATGTTCCTTGGAGAGGGTCTTCAGTACTATGTATCTCATGGGTGTCATTGGATGTAATTGTTGCCATGCTAAATATTCATGTATGAATAGTCTGGAATAAATTCTCTTGTAAATTGACAGAGGGCAAGTTAGAACTGTCCTTGAGTCTCTCATCTGCATCCTCATTTTTGAAAAACTGTCTCGTTTGCATGTGTGTGTGTGTACTTGGTTAAATTAAACAGGGAAAGCTGCTTTCTTTAGGAAACACTCTGCTGCTTCTATCACCTGTTACTAGCACTGGTTATTTATATCAACTCAGTTCCGTGGGATAGAAACTGGTTTAAAACAATTCATGACTGGCAATAGTTCTTTGAGTTGTTGTGCTAGCGGGCCCCACCCGATAGCAGAGTGGGCTCTGCCAGGACTGTAAAAACATGCAGCAAGGCAACCTCTGTGGTGTGGTACTCATCACCTGAGTCAGAAAGATGGTGAGCAGAGAGAATGTGGCCAGGCTCACGCAGGAAGGTTACAGGAGACACTGAAACTGAACCCATATCTCCAACCCAGGCGTTTCAACACGAGCCATCCAGTCCTCTTTCCACCTAATGCTCCAATATAAATATTTTGGATACAAATGCTGATAGTCATGGCAGAGTGTTATCCTTTCTGGTGTCTAACCCTCTCTACCAGGTGTTGTCAGTCTTTGTTTATGGGTTATGGGGTCTGGATTAATATCTTTCCCTGTTTTGGTGCCATATAGCCTGGAACTCTCCTCAACCCATCTTTGTTTTTTCTTTCTCCTAAAGTCCTGCATAATTAAGTTTGGTTTGTTTTGTTTTTTCTCCTTCTGTATGAGTATTGTTAACTTTGGTATTTTATTCAACGGAGAGAAAAAAGTAAGAGTGTCTGCACTCCTCTGTGTGCTGAACACTGACACGATTAGGGCTTCTTCATGTCAATCTTTCCCAGGTCTCATTACATGCCCACAGTCCTTCCTCAGATTTGAGCTGCGCTCTGAGCACCTCAGCTCTCTCCTCTGGGCCCTGCTCCCTGTGTCTGCATGCACAGGGTCACTGCTAGATGTCTTTGTTGGGGCAAGGTGGCCCCTGGTGACTTGCCTGGGTGCAAGGATCTGTGTCAGGCTGCCTGATCCTGATTCTGCCTTAATCCTTTCTGTGTCAGTTTGGTGTTTTGAGGATTGCATCTGTGGTGGTTGGACCCTGGCTGGAGGCCAGCTACTCACCAAAGCTGCTCTACTACTCCTCTCTTCAGCTGGAGAGGTGAGAGAAAATTTCATGAATGGTTCATGAGTTGAGATAAAGACAAGGAGAAATCACTGACTGATTACCATCACCGACAAAAGAGACTTGACTTAATTCAATTTATTACCAATCAAATCAGAGTAGGATAATGAGAAGTAAAACCATTATTAAAAACACCTTCCCCCTGCCCCTCCCTTCTTCCCAGAGTTAACTTTATTCCCAATTCTCTACCTTCTCCCCTCTCAATGGTGCCAGGGAATAGAGGTTATGGTCAGTTAATCACATGTTTTTCTGCAGCTGCTTCCTCCTCAAGAGTCTTTGCCCTGCTCCAGTGTGGGTTTCCTCACACAGGAGACAGTCCTCCATGAACTTCTCCATTGTGAGTCCTTCCCATAGGCTGCAGTTCTTCATGAACTGCTACAGCACAGTCTCTTTTATTTCCCCCTCTGTGCAGCCCTTCAGGAACAGGCTGCTCCAGAATGGGTTCCCCTTAGGGTCACAGCCTTCTTGTGGGCATCCACCTGCTCTGGGGTGGCCCTCCTCCAGGGGCTGTGGGTGGATCTCTGTGGATTGCCCTCCAGGGGCTGCAGGCATCCCTGTGGACCTTCATGAGGTGCAGGGGCACAACTGCTTAATCATGGTCTTCACCACAGACTGGAGAGGAAGCACACTCCAGCACCTGGAGCCCTTCCTCCCACTTCTTCATTGACCTAAGTGCCTGCAGAGCTGTTCTTCTCATATGTTCTTACTCCTCTGTTCTCTGGCCACAATTACTTCTGCACAATAACTTCTCTTTTTTTTCCCTCCTTCCTAAATATGTTGTCACAGAGCTTCACAATGCCTCCAATTGCTCCCAGCAGCAGTAAGACACAATCTGCAGACATTGAATTACTGGTGCCTTTTTAGCCAAAACCAACATGTGCTTGTGCTGCTGCAGAGAACCACAATCAAACAATCCCCAACGTTTATCTTCCTGTCCAGTGGGCAAGCTGGTTTAAGGGCAGGACATCTGCCAGCCAGGGAACTGGTAGAGACCCTTTGTAGCAGCAGAGTGGCATTTTGCAGACCAAGAACTGAAACCAAAGGGTTTCTGTGCAGGTGCCATGTGGTTTGGCTGGCATCCGTGAGGAGGAAGATAGAAAATAATAGTGTGCTATGCTTTCTTATATGTTTGTATTTGGACAGGTCAAAGTTTAGCTTGAAAATTTGAACCAGGCAAAAAGTACTTAATCAGATTCATAACCAGAGTTGTGCAGCAAGGCCGTGATATCTCAAGGGATATGGCTGTAAACTTTTGAAAGTGAACTTCCAGGCCATTTGGAGGAGTGGCAGCTCCTCATCGTGAGCCTGCAGCAGAATCAGCAGTGCTGCAGGACACCCAGGCTAGGCGTGGGCAGCTGGAGCTGGACGTGGGACACGCTGATCGCCCCGTCAGGAGAGAGAAATGGCCTCTACTTTTCAGTCCCTCCTGTTGCCCAGTGCGCTGCGTGACGGCTTCTACTGGCAGGAGCTTGATTTGTTGGCGAGGGAAACTGCCTCTGCTGCTGCTCAGGTGAAGTCCTGCATGGGGCTGAGCCTGGGGCAGACAGGCAGCCCTTGTGCTCATGGGGCTCCATCCCTGGAAATGAAGGGGACATGCCAGCCAACCACATATTAGGTCTAAAAATCGGAAAACTCTAAAATTCTAAAAAACTCCCCTGTAGTCCCAAAGAGGAAGAACAAAATGGTGCTGCATTTCTCAGGGTGAGGTGAGGGCTGTGTCCTGACAGTGGGACTGGAAAGGCTTTTGGGGCCAGGAACAGAGGGACTGGCAGGCGATGCGGGACTGGTGCCAGCCAGAACGTGCAGTTAGCAGCACAAACACGCACGGCTCTGGAGGTGAGATGGTAAGATATATTTTTTTAATTATTGAGCTGTGTACACATTATGAAACCATTATAGAACCAAAGTATATAAAATTCCAAATTGCAAATACTAGCTTATACAAAGGGGTAATAAAATAAATAATACATTAACTAGCTCCAGTACTCTGCATTCATAGACAATAATGGAACTATATACATCAAAGGCTGTAAAAATGCATACATTAAACAGGGTGCACAGTGGTAACTGAGGGTTCATCTTGATGCTTCCTGACTGCATGAGAGTCTATTAGTGCTGGGAGATGGGAACTCTATTTGCTACTTAAGCAATTATTGATTGAGAGAGGGAAATACAAACCTCACAGACCAGGCTGGAAGGAAAAAGGGTGAGAACTTAGCTTGACGTAACACATTAATACTGTAAACAAAGTGGACTTTGAAGGTTATTATGTACAACCACTATGTGCTGTAGTGCAGGATCTGTCTTGGTGTGGGACACCAACAGAGAGGACTGCACTGTGTGTGCACAGGTGGAACACCAGCACACCTTGCATGTGCAAGCAGGAGGTGTCCTCATCAATGGTCATTCTGCAGATTTTGACAGGGGAAAAATTTTGCTCTAGAAATAAACATCCTCTAATTCAGGAAAAATATGGGGCAAGATCCATCTCTGGCTCCTTTACAGAGTGGCAGCACTGGTGTAGCTCAGGTAGCCTTTGTCAGAGAGGGCTGTGTGATACCTTTGTATGTGCCTGACTTAGGGCTGGCTGGGTTTAGACTGGAGTGCTCTTCTCCCATGGCCATGGATGTGTTTATTCCTGCCACTGCATTATAACAGATTTTCCTGGAACCTGCATGATGCAGGGAACATTTACGTTTCTGCATCTGACCAAGAACACTTGGCCAAGGACCTAAGATCCAATCCCACCTCACTTCAGGCAAGAATCCTTTTCACTCCCTCTTGTTCTGTCTCCTGAAGCCCCTTAATTTTTATTTCTGTGCATATGGTGTTGTGACCCCAAGAAACAGCAGTGTGCAAGTGCTCTGCTTCAGAACCCGTGCTCTTTGAATAGTCCCTCAATGGGAGAGTTTGGCATGTTAGGGTCTGTGCATCAAATGGCTTAAAGAAGTCGCCTACTTGGAAAATTTGGGAATTCTTATAAATGGAAAGAAACTATAAAAAAAAAAATCATCAGACTGTCTAGAAGGGTAAAAAAGCATGTACCTATCTATATATTTATATATAATATTATGATAGCCATCTGATAACATCAAATTCATTCAGATAAAAGTAAAACTTATTCCTTGACAGGGTTCTGTTGCTTCTTTACTTCCAACGTGGCAGACAGATTCATGCCCATAAATGTTTTCACTGGGTTTAGGAACCATTCTAAAGCAGGATTTATCTGTCTGTTTAACTTGAGTGATATGAATGTTATTATCCAATTGCTGGCACTGAAAATTCATTGTGGGGCTCTATTAAGTCTCATTTAAAAATTCTAATAGATTGAGGAAGGAAAAGGGAATTGGAAAGAGAAGTGGAAGGGAGAGGTTTGGAGACTTCCCTATACCATGTCTGCTTTCTCCTTGTCAAGTTTTTCATCTAATGCAAGTAAACATCATTCCATTGATTTTACTGACTTCCAGTAAGATAAAGATAGAGCACTGTAATCATATAATGCCATATGAGGCACAGCTTACATCCTGATTTTTGCTCTGTCTACAGACAAAACGTATGTTTGATTCTTGAACGCCACTAACTGAACCTGTGCTGTCCCTTGCTCTCTTTCTGGGTCAGGCTCTGATCTCTGTTTCCCTGATACACAGCTAACAGGTTTATGTTGGTGTGGAAACTGTGCTCCATTTACACTGATGGAGCAGAGACTTGGGCTCCTGGATCCCTCTTCTTCACTTGCACAAACACAAATGTGATCCATACAGGAATCCATTAAATTTTAATAATTAATTTAATGGGGGGAAATAAAAATTAGGAACAATTTGTTTTGAAATAGATGTACTGAGCAGATGCCATGCCATCTCAGGTACACTGAGTTGACATGAATTCTGTTTAAAAATGCTGTATGATTTCAACTATCAGAAGGGCTTGGAAAGTGTTATACCCTTGACAATGACCTGTATTACAATTAAAGCTCATTATTATTTGCCCAAGAAGACAACAAGATTTGCTATGTAATTTGAGAAGCATTTATAATACTGCTATCCATGTTGTAAGCTGATTATAAATAAAGTTCAGCAGAATTGCTTCCATCAGAAAATCAGAATTCACAGTCAAATAAAGTGTACAACCCTGATGTGTAGATGCTTCTAACTGCTACTGTACATAAATCAGATTCTGCTTAGCAACTGCTGCATATCATGTTTATTAAACACCTTCTGCTTATTACAGCAGAGGGTACTAAAAATTCTTCATGAAAATTTCTCAAATATCTTTTCACATCTTGGATATTTTTTAAAGGTCTCATTGCAGTGAACAGAATCCTTCTGCGGAAATGGTACTTGGGGGCTCTCAACATGTGCTTCCTGTTCCAGTCAGTCACATGGAAAATGTTCTCAGTTTACAAACCAGACAAATTGTTTTGTGTTGTTGCTTTAGTCCTAAGGCTCAACCCAGCATAAGGAGAATCAGGCTCCCTACTTTCAATATCATTGAGCATTTTGTTAAAAGTAATGCTCTTTATGAGTTCTGGGAAGTATTTGAAAAAAGGCTATTTCATAAGGAGGTAAACTTGCCTCTGTGTCCCAGAAGGATGCTGGAGCAAGTGACAGTTCAACAAAGAAAACAACCCTTTACTCATCAGTGATCCTTTGGCACAAGCCTCTGCTATGAAATAATTTCTCAGGGCTCGTCCGCCATTTCATAAGTGACACACATTCGTCACAGTGTCCCACACTGACACAATACAACAGGCCTTTTAAACTAGTCACAGACACCACGGGGGTCTGATAGATTGAAAATAGTCAGCTGCATACTCTGACAGCCATTACTGTCACAGTGTATTCTAAAATGTCAGGGTCCATTTATAGCTCACAAAAATAAAATAGCACTAGAAATATCAGCTTTGAAATAACTTCCAGTCCATCTCTTGCAGCTCCTTCTCTGCTCTGCTCTTGTCCCAAGCTTTTTTTGACTGTTGCATGTTTGTCACTTTTTGATCTCTGTCTTCTAGTTGTAGTACAAATATCAACTCTTAGACATTTGTACTACATTGCTCCATCTTTGCAACTTCTGCCAAGATGGCCACAAAGAGTTTCTAATCTGTTTATGCAGCTAGCTGGGGTGGAAGAACTCTGGATGGTTAACCAGAGCCTCCACACCGAGTGTCTGGCCAAATGCTTCTCTGGACTCTGGTGATTACAGCTCTGAACTATTCCTGGCATACATACACACATACACACATACATACACACATATATATATATGTATGTATACATACACTATACTGCATTCTTTGCTGTACTCCCTTGGCTGGCTCATGGGCAGGACTGTGCTGATGCGAGTGCCCACAGGGCAGCAGCCCTATCACACACAGACACACCCAGAGCATCGCCAAAAGGCTGCACCTCTTCCACCATGGGTGAGGATATGGCCACTGAAACTAGTCCACCAAATCTCAAGTGGATTACTTTGATTCATTGCATGCAAAACTCAATGAAGGAGCAACACAGAGATTATGGCACTGCAGAATACAGATCTCCACCAGGAGAAGTGTGGAACATGTAGCAGGGCTCTGCACATCCACTCTTTTCTCTAGGACTGTGGTTGGCATCAGCTTAGGCTTTGATATGTAAATCCTCAACTGATTAATGCTCCTCTATATGAAGAAGTACCTCTTGGGGAGTGAGAGCCATGCACCTCTTCAATCATACAGCCAACTGCTCCCTGGATGAATTGCATGGGAAATGGACATAACCATTCTGGGTTATGATGAAGAACCTCTATCCCAGGACAGAACAGTCTTCCTCAGCAGAAAGTGTCACTCTGATCATACTGCGGCATGCCTTGTGGCTTTTTTACAGATCAATTATTGCTTGATTAACTATATAGGTAGCGAGAAACTAGGAGAAACACTGGGAGGTTTTGTGACATGGTAAATCTTAGAAGCTCTTTATCATAATTTATAAACTTTTTTCCTACTAATTGTGCACATTTCTTAGCTGCAGAGCTCCTGTCTGCAATACCAGCAGTGAAAAATGTTACCTGGATAAGAATATATTTACATAATCACAAGCTAATTACTGTTTGTCATAAGTAAAATCATGGAATTATTACCATGCACAACTTGCTTAGCTGTACATGGATACAGCTGAACTGCTGCCTTGTTCTACCCTAGAACTGGTTATATTTGCAAACAGTGTGCAAAAACTCATTCCGCTAACAGCCGGATGCACTTTCTGTTTCAAGATGTGCTGCTCCCTCTCTTCACTCTGCTTTTTTTTTTTGGTGGCATTCCTCCTGATTTAATCTAGTTTTCCTGTGGGTGGAATCTGGCATAAAAAATATGTAAAGAGCTTTATACCCATCTGCATCAAAGGTGCTGTATAGATACCAATTAGCAATAATGACATTCAGGCACTTCAGGTGTATTTGAAAACAGTTGGCAGTGCTTGATGCTAGAAACACAGAACGACTATACCCTCAGTAAGGTAAACTGGGATAGCCCTATTAATTCCAGCTGAGCCTTACCAGCTTATCTCAGCTGAGGATTGTGAGGCTCTGACCCCTAAACTCAAGTCTCTCCCCAGCAGCAACTCAGGACCCAGCCAAATGCACACTGTAGTCCCTTGTTTTAATTAAAGAAGTGGAAATTATTTTCTGTTTTGGAAAGTTGTTGGGAATGATGTATGGATAACAGCTTGAGAATTCAAATTATGCCACAGATCAGCATGACCTGCAAGAAGCAAAAATGTTTTGACTACTACTCTAAGCAAAATCAGGATGGATGTCATAGATTATCCTTGCACAAATCCATAGCTGCATGTTTTATGCTGTTTATAAGTAGCTTTATTAACTAAAGTTGACTGCTAAATTTCCGTGCTTGTTTGGGAAAACTTCAAAAGT
>VZSE01014407.1:78520-213520 GCA_013398275.1 Promerops cafer | reverse complement strand
CCAGCAACGCAGAGCTTCATTTATTTTCATCAGCTCCACAGTAAGAGCATGGCAATTTGCAACACCAGAATCATTTCAAGTACAGCTTTGCATACATCATTCATTTCTTTAGTTTTAAAAGCTTCTTATCGTTCAACCAAAATTTGAAAAGATAATTTCCTGTCTAAAGTCCAATCTGGTCTGAGCATCCTGGCTGCTTTTTAACACTATGTTGGCTTTCTTGGTAAGCAGATGGAGTGTCGGTGTTACTGCTGCGTGACCCCCAGGTGAGTGTGACTTTGCCTGTGTGTGCCTGTGCGTAACACATCCGCAAGCAAGAGCTGTGCATGATATCCAGCTCGAAGTTCGCCTCACCTTCCCGTTCGCTAGGAAGAGAGTTTAATTTAATTTCGCTTCAGTCCCAAGCCTGGCAGCAGAAGCAGCACGCTCCCAGCAGGAGGATGCAGCGTTTGCAGCAATGCAGCCGCGGGCTGCAGCCCGGCCGCACGCAGGGCAGCGCTCGGCAAGGCTCCGGCAGGGTCGGGGCGCGCACCGCCCTCTTCATCCCACTGCTGCTGCCGTGCGCTCTCTGGTCTGTGTGTGTGGATGTGGGGGGTTCGCCCCTCGCGGGGACCCCCACCGCCTTCCCGGGAACGCAGCTCCGGATGCACTGTCGGCCCGGGAGTCACTTCGTTGGCTTCTCCACTAACATGATGTGTTTATGCTGCTTTGAAGAACAACAAAGCTCTGTTGTTCTTGTGCCAGAATAAAGGGGTTTCACACTGCGTGAAGGCACCTCAATTTCTGCGTGTATTGTGAAGGGTCTGGGCAATGGCTAAGGAAAACACCAAAGAAATGTGGTCATAGTCTAAGGCCAGGTGACAAGTCTTAACCGTGCATTAGCAGGTTGCTCAGGTTTAAGTAAAACAGATGCTGCCAGTGGTAGGATTTGCACCCTCCAAGCGTCTCACACTTTAGAGATCAATTCAATGCTGCAACCACAACTGCTGTTGAGGAGCATGAGTGGGCTATTGCTGTCCACTGCCCATTTGAGAACATGCAGCCCCTTTTATCCACAGGAATTCCCATCAGAAACCTCCCTCTGGTTCAGAATACAGGCAGAAACTTTGTTTGGAAGCAATCTCTCTGAAGACTTTGAAGCCCCCCTGCACTGTACCATGGGCCCTGTGAAGCTGAACCAGCTTGTGTTTGCTACTGGGCTAAGTGCCCAGCAAAGAGCCCCTTACCATGGCAGAGAGAATCTGTTACACACGACACCATATTAAGCAATTAACAGGGTTGTGGGGCTGAGCCTAGTGCCTATCCTCTGCAGTTTAATAATTTCTCTGTTTGCAAGGTTTCTAGCAAATAAGACATACATGTTCCTCGCATTAGCACATCAACAGTGTCTATGGGAAAGGCAGAGACACAACGTACACTGCTGATCTGCTCAGGAGCAGGGTCATATTGGGCAATACTAATCAGAGGAGGTGCAGCTTCTCAGCTGACTGCTCCTGCTCTGATTGCACAGTCAGCTGCCTGCAGACAGGATGCCTCCCTGGTAAGACCTTGTCCAAACACGTTCGGCTCCATGTGGAAATTTTGCAATTCTTTGTATGAATATGTACCTGACAGAAAGAATTACTGAAAAGATTCTCCTTTTGCCCAGGTGTTACTGCTTTCCAACCAGGTAAGGAATATTGGTGATAATTTAAAATTAAAAAAAAAAAAAAAGACATATGATTCTTAGCCCTTAGAAGCTCTCTTCTGCAGAGGCATGGGAGGGCTACTCAGCTGCACAGGGCTGTTTGAACCAGCAGCCTCAACACAGCTGCACCTGCCCTTGCAGCAGGAGGGTGCCTCAGCCCCAGTCTCAGATTCTGCAGCCCCAGGGAGCAGTTGGATCTCCTCCATGCGCCACTCTTCCCACTGCTGGCACAGCTATCTGCTCTTTGACAGGAGACCAACACCCCTGTGTAAAATTGTCCTTTCCCATGCTGGAGGGAATATGAATGATGTTTCACTTTAGATTGACACAGTCCACAGTTACCATCACTCCAGGATACTGTAGCTACTTCAGTGGGGTTCACTGCAATACTCGGGGTAATGGTAGGATTACACTGAAATGGGAATAGTGCAACTATGAAACTTGGAGACTGGATCAGTCCATTTACATTAAGGTATCTATGAACACCTTATATGCTGAATATCCAGAATAACAGTGAATTAACATGATGAGGCAAACTCTGTAAACTGACTCACTCTGTGTGCAGCCCACATAAAGAGGTAAATAGGGATCCTCTGATAGGGAAAGATGCTGTAGAGGATGAAGGAAGACTGTCCAGTGAGTGAAGCACTATTGCAAAAGTAATGGACACTACAGACTTGAGGACCAGTCTGAAGGAAATATGGAAGCACCCTGGGCCTTTCATTCCCCATGTATAAATGGAGATGATTTTATCAGTCATCTAATGAAATGATTTCTGAGTACAACTGAAATAGGGAGATACATGTCTAAGATAGATGAATGGACAGATGGTTTACAGTCTCATCCTGCCCACCTGCTGCAGAACTCAGCTAAGCCTACTACAACTGTGTTATTTGTGAAGCACAGGAACTGCTGGTCCAAAAAACCCTCAGTGAAAAATGCAATGACAGCAGTAATGAAGGCAGCTCTTACATTTGCACAACAGTTCATATTTCCAACTAGCTAACAATTACTTCAAAAAGATGTAGCTATGTTATTTTTTGGCAGACAAAAACTTGAAATCCTGATGTGATCTATGCTACTGGTCTCTTCCAAACACTGGTTGTCTCAGTAAGAAAACAGACATCAAGACTCTACATTGTGACATGGAGTACACCTGCTCCATCATCTGGACATTGAACTGACTTGCTTACTTTAGAAAGGGAAACACTGACTAGTGCTTAGTTTGTCTCCAGAATAGAACACTTTTCATTCTTTATGACATCCTAAAGTAGCTATAGCCAGATTCTGCAATGATCTATTTGACAGTAGGGAGTCCCATGAAGTCTACAATAGTTCTTACTGACTTACATGTCATAAATTTTACTAGAATGATAAAAGACTCACATTGCTTTTGTGATCAATGAAGCATTTCCTTATTAACCAGGGACACCAGTCCTGTCCTTTCTGAAGTTAGTGAGAAATAATATTGCTTCTTATATATTTTTTATAAGGCCTTACTACTGCGTCCAGTGCAACAGTAATGAGTTAAATATTGGTATTAAAATTGTTTACTTTTGTTGGATGGTTTGTTGGTTGCTAGAACCTGGAATGTAATTTCTGGCTATTCTTCTGTTGTTTTTCTTTCCCCTCAAAATTTAGGAAGAGGAATGTTTTTATAGCCTTAAATTTATCACTAAAAGCTGATGCATTTTGGTGCAATGGAAAGAGGCTGGTTTCGTTTAGGCATTCAGAAATTGATATCTAATTAAATTTTGAAATGAAATGTTAAAAACAGTGGGTGACAGACTGTCTGTAGGCGTGTCCCCTGAGGTGCTCCCTATTTTATTTGTTAATGATCTTTCTTCATTGCCCACACTAAGCCAAGCTCTTCCAACTACTGCTATAGCACCATTATTCAGCACTTAATTTCTTACAATCTTAAAAAAAATTAAAAAGAATACAAAATTCACACTATATTTAATTAGTTGCTCATTTAAGCCCTCAGTGGTTGATTCTCTTCTGTGTACAGATACTTATCTCTACCTATTTCAAATACTAAAGTATTGTTTTGCAATCACAAGATTCTAGCATTGACAAAAGTGAGGTGATATGGGGTAAATAATGAACTCAAACTGGTATGACAAGAATATGCAGGTGACAAAAAACTGAGGTCTGATTTTAACTATTCTACTTGGAAAAGCATAGATGTGTAAAGAAGTGACTTGAGGGCAGATATGCAGCCTCAACCGGGAATTTTAAACTTTTACTTTT
The DNA here is from genome assembly GCA_013398275.1 of Promerops cafer. Lineage (NCBI taxonomy): Eukaryota > Metazoa > Chordata > Aves > Passeriformes > Nectariniidae > Promerops > Promerops cafer. The sequence continues at coordinate 209,580 of VZSE01014407.1, read as the reverse complement.
TGAAAATTTACATTGTTTCTTTCTTTTTTCCCTATCTCCCTTCTCTATTAAATCAGTGTCAAGAGACTACTTCTGTCTGACCTTAAATTAATAGAAATTTTCATTACCTTTAGGTCTTTGCAGTTATCACTAAACAGAGATTTGATATTTTCTTGTTGCCTTTTTTGTATTTGTTTGCTTGGCTTTTTTTTAGGGGAGGAGGATGTTGCTTTGTTTTTGGGTTTTTTGGGTTTTTTTTTGGCAATCACTGATACATCTCTGATACAGAGAAAGGCACTGGAGAAATGCATTAACAAGTACACGCAGTAGTCTTTTCAGCCTGTGCCACTGGATGGCTCAATGTGTCACAAAAGAAATCTCTGTTAGCAGTACAAGTTAAATTCAGTTACTCAGTTTGTGAAGAAGCTACTTCTCAAAGAGGATCTGAATATATTTTGGTAAAGGTATGAAAATCAGAGCAGCCATGATGGTCATGTTATTGCAAACTGTGAAGTTTCCTTTATCTACAATTCTGTAATATCATTTTCAAAACCTCCCATAAAAGATGGATATAAATTCTTCTCTGTGAAGAGTAAAAATGGCTTTGGGCACCTGAGTTTGCTTTTTGATACTAAGGAATCAAGAACAGTAGGTAAACACTAACTTGGTGGCTCAAAATTTGCCTATTCATGGACTTGGTAAGAAATGTTGTTATGGCTTACCACTGACTTAAGCAGGGACCAAGTTAGGTATACGTTGGAGCATGTGTCTGTGTGTGAAATTAAACAATTAAATAGAGACACACTTCAGAATAGTTCCCTGCTTAGACAAACTCTAAGAGTTTGCTGCTCTTCAGTCTGCAATACTCACTTCAAAATAGGTAGATAGGGCTATTTTTGTTATTTGTACCCTGTTTCTTTATAGGAAATGTACTGAAACAACCAAACTCTTTCCAGTTGCTTACATAAGTTAACTATATATATTTTTTTTTTTTTTACCAGTCTTGATACAGCTCAATAGCTCAAATCCAGCCCAAGATTAGAAAGTAAAACTACCCATGTTTCAGGTCCCTGAGTTGTCCAGTCCTATGTGTTTTGGTTAGTAATGATGGCAGGAAAAAGGAACTGAACTCACCCATTCCTGTCTTCTGCCATGGATCTTGAAAAAACTAACGCAGCTTGTTAATAATGCAAGTCTTTATTTAAGATATACTTTGCTGTACCAGCCTGAAATTTCAACTGCTCTTTGAATGATGATGCATTAAATTGTCTGCATTATAAATATGCTTTTGGAGCTGCTCTGTTTTTTGTGATAACTGTGCTGGATTCTGAGTCATAAAGGTTATAAAACAGATACAATAGACTATATTCTGCCACAGAGGTGGCATAGTTCAGCATGACTGAGTCACTGCTCTGAAGAGAGACAGCACTGATTTTATGCAGGGTATTGCAAGTCAAGCCTGAAGTGCATTGGCAAAGCTGCATTGTAGCAGGCAAAAAGCTGCTCCTAAATACATACCTAATTTTACTTGTACAATTCACATTTTTCCAGATACTCATCATACAACATTCTAAACTACATTTAGATGCAAGCGACCCAGGATCATTTCAGGCAGTGAAAAGGGAACAAGTGAAATTCTGAACCATTATAAATGGTCAACTTGGCAGGTGCCAAGAGTAGCATGTGTGACCATACTAAACAAAATTGGCTCGGAAACTTGAAGTTGGCAAGTATCTTCTACCTGCTGCCTCGTCTGCTTCAGTTTCCCTCCTTCCTCAGCTGGAAAAATCTTACTTACTAGAGTAGTGGAGATATTTGCAAGAGTCATGTTTTCTTTTTTCTCCTCCTGCCTCTGCTTGTCCTTTGCTTTACAATCTGTGCTGATTTGAAAAGGTTTTCCAGTTGGCCATGTCTTCTCTCCAGAAACTCCAGTTTTGTTCTCCTTGACCTCTTCTGTCTGGACTCTCTGCCCTCTTTGTGCTTTATCTATTTCCCAACAACTTTTGTGCCCAGAACACCAGGTGCAATTCTTTTCTCCTTGCCACCAGACCAAACCCCTCAGCTGCCCACTCCTACCTGCTGTCATCTCTGTCACTCATCTGTTAAATCCCCAGGCTTCTTTTATTCCTAGGCAAATGTCCCTTCTGGTTCTTTCTTGGAACATCTCCTATGGGTTTTCTGAATATTTCTGAGTGTATATTTGTCATGATAGTTTTGATTTTTTTTTTTTTTTTGTGTTATTTCTTCTGTTAGGATACAGTAGGGCACATGACTGTTTTAATGTTCTATTTTGTTTATTAGTACCCTGAAAGGTTTTGCAGCTCATTATTGATGTGAAATATAAATTCACAATGCATCACAGGTGAATAAAACCCTATTTGATCACACCTTTAATGATTCATGTTCAATCCAGGATCATATTGCCCTGGTAAAAATGACCACATAAGGACAGACAGGTTGATTTGCATTACGCTATGTTATTAATTTGAAAAAATCCCCTTCATCTAAAAATGGTGTTTTACAAGGAACTTTTCAGATACGTTATAATAATCTGCATTCCTTACTTTATGCTTAGCTTTCCATTGGGGGAAAAATAAACCGACAACCTTGATGTTGTAAGTTAAATATGTCGTTCTACGAAGAAAATTATCCATATGTCCTTTCAGTCTTTTATGCTTTCCATCTTTTGAGTGTTTAGTAACTAAAGATTATTATACATAATAAATTAGAATCTTAATCAGTAATAAAACTTCAAATACTTCTATCCAGTATATTATACCTGTAATGTGAATTAATTGTTCACAACTGGCTTGTTCTAAAGACCAGGTACTAATATTTTTCAGGATATCCCTAGGAAGGTAGACACCTACATGTGCATACCGCTTCCTTCCATTCACCTTTGTGATTCTAAGATGATATAACAGTTTTATTATTTCCAACAGAAGCTCAGGCAATTCAGAGATGTGACAAACAACATTTTCAGGAAAAGGTTATGTATCCTATCTGACCAATTACATATAGAAATGGCAAACTTCCATGCATATGATTTCCCCTTTCAATTTTCTTATATGAGAAAATTTTCTTGCATCTCATTCTGAACATTCCCAAACATAGCCTTTCTCTCTTTCATATGACACAAAAATTGGTCACTAAACAATTACATTTTGAACTTAATCTAAACAACAGAACAAAGATACCAGTGCTGAAGTAGCAGCAAGTGTATTTTTAGCTGGTTATATAGGACTATATTGTTTCTCGTTATATAAGTTCTATTGTTTGGGTTTTTTTTAAATTTCTGGAACAGTTGTTTTTGTCTTTTGATGCCTGGGGTGTGAGTGCTGAGTGCCATACCGTGGGGTCTTGATTAAGGGTGAGAGGCAATGTAGCATCTATATTGAATAGGTACTCCATGATAGCTGACTACAGGAAGGGAGCTTTTCATCCCCAAACAAGTGCTTGAATAACATTCTACACAAGCAGGAGAGAGAGACAGCATGTGCACTTTGGGATAATTCAGCTCTGTCTGCATGCAGGGTCGAGCAAAGAGTGCCAATGATTTCATGCCTGAGCCAGGCAGAACTGTCCCTCTGCTGTCTCACTCACAAACAATATAAAGCCAAGTAAACAGCAAGCACTCAGGAAACATTTTCAACTTTAAGTAAATTACTTAATAAAAAGGGTAAAACACCTCATCAGGCAATCTACTCCTTTGAAAAGTAGTTGTACCCTCTCAAGTTTTTACAACTAGGAATGCAGGCAAAGCAGGCTCTATTTTGGGGCTCTGCAGATAAATTATGTATTAAAAATATGCTCCTACTTTAATGATCATTCTCAAAAGGCTCTTTGAAAATGAAGGAAAAGCAAAGTTTACTTTGGTCAAGGGGACGGGACACAATTCTAAGAAATATTCAAGAATAAGTTATATAAAATTCATGAAGCTGGAATATTTACTCTTTTACCCATCAATCTTGACCCAGCTAAGTTACTTTCATCAGGAGAGATGGAATGCTTTATACTTATAGCCTTTCTAGCAGTCAATATAGTATTGACTGTATTGCAGCCAATGTAGCCAGTGTGGTGATGAGATACCGTAGTTTTCACAAGCTTTCATTAGGTTTGCTGTGAAATGCCATGTTCTCATATTAGTCATCCTCTCTGCTTTATATCTTAGAAGATGCATTTCAAACTGTTTTTAAAGTACATTATTATTCAGCTGTTCACCAAAATAGACCAATACACATTATAATATGTTTACGAGGTGGCAGTCTTACAATTCAACAATTTAAAACTTACATTCCATCTGACATAGCTACAAAATTGTTTCAAATGTCTGTGCTTACTTTTTGGAGCAAGTAGTTCTAAATGAAAAGGTTGATGGCTTCAATTTGACTATTAGCAAGTAAAAGAACACTGATAGAAATATTGCAGTCAGTATGTTGATATTCCAGGGAGAATAAAAAATGTTTGGTGGACAGTTTAGAATACTGTCAGTATACGGTGTCATAAAAACTGCTGAATTTGCTTCTTTATTTATATCACTGATGTAGGTTTAATACCATTTAAATATCTTCAAAGCCACGTTATTACTGAAAAAATTAGCTGTTTCAACAATAGATTGTAAACACTTTCTTCCTAGTATGCTTCAACCAAATATGAGCTATAGGCAGCTGGAGAAGGACAAAGCTTAGCATCTCCTGTCAAAAAGCAGCCAGTCTGCAGGGAATGTGGAACTCATCACCTTCACCATGAGATATGCAAGGCCATCTTTCGTATGTGTGGATGGAGTCAGGTTCAAGTATGCAAAGGGAAAGGAGCCGGAGGAATGGAAGGAAAAGGGAGAAATTTAACCTATTGTCCCAATAACACATCATAAAACAGAGAGCCCATCAGATTCTACACAATTTTTCTCTGCCCTGGTAATTTCACTGTGGCAGAGGACAAAACTGATTATCATGTTTTCCTAGTTGCTACTACTATATTAATTAATTCAATGCTTTCAGCAGATGTCTGCATGAAAATACAGCAACTCAACTTGAAAAAACAGATCTTAAAAATAGAGGTCTTAGGAGGTGAGATAATACTCAAGTAAAACAGTAGTTCTCTGAATAACAGGGCCAGTGCCTGAGATATGGAAAATAAGCAAATGAGACCCTGAGGACAGAAAGAAGATGGAGAGAAGGAGCAGAGTTACAGCGTGTCCTGAACTCGAGGTTGCAAAAGTGCTGAGATTGTGTGTGAAGCTACATGTGTGTTCCTGCAGCTTCTTAAGGCCTTGCATAACTCTTCAGTGAAAAATGTGTTTGCAATTTTCTCCACCTACCATTGGAAAGAAAGCAATTATTAATTTATTATTAGACAAGAAGTTGTCCTAAGTTATCTAAGTACATTTGCATCAAGTTATTCTAGTGGAATACCTGTCTACAAATATCCAAACAAGTGGCCTTTAAAGCAAAGAGCACTGGTCACACAGAAGATCCCTGCACTAATGGTACTGCACAGTGAAAATGCAGCCCTGTCGGTGGGACTGCAAACATCCACCATCCTCACCTGCCTCCGTGTGGCCAGAGGATCCTCTCCTGTCTCCTCTCCATTCATCCTGAGCCTGTGCTGCTGCCAGCACATGTGACAACCATTGCCAATTGTGACAGTTGTTTTTGTGAAGGGAGACATCTGTCTACATAAAATCAGGCTGGGGTCTGCAAACTCATTCACAGAGGACATGAAATAGTCATCAGATGGTAAAAATTACCTTCTTGGTTAAAACACAAACTGCTGTCCCAAAAGTGAGAGACACTCTATCTGACTAGCGCTCACCTGAGCCAGGCTGAAGTTTGTAACATATGTGTTCAGGGGAACCCTTGTAATTGCTGACAGATGGATCTCCCCCTAAAGAGCCTTCCACCTCTACTTGCATCTCTCATGTTTTGAAATGTTAACAATAAAAATTACCTTCTCCACCATCCATCAAAAACCAGAAACATGAAATTCTTGAAAAAGGTATCAATATATACTATAGATGTCTTATCAATGAGCGGTTTACAAATGCCAGTGAAATGGCCCATTGGCTTTGTGGCTTTTCATAGATGGGGCTGTCTCAGAGGAATACCAACATCAGCCCAAGTCTCTCCTTGGCATCCCCCTACTCCTCTGATTGTTTCTCTAAATCTTTTGCTGTAAGCCTAAAAGCAAAAAAGTTCTCCGTACAGTTGGTTCCAATTAAGAAAATTAAAGCTATATATTTTTAAGCAAAAATAAAAATGACACAGACAACATTTAAAGCACAAGAACAGTGAATGGGCAGGCAGTTATATTAACTCTTGACAATCTACCTTATGCAAGACATTTCCAGGGTAAATGCATTAGCAGTTCAGTGTTTTTAAAATTTTTGCACAGAAGCATCATTTTTTTTGTCAGATCACATTTTGTAACACAATATCAGTTTTCCCATACCCATGTTCTAGATGGACTGTAGGGATTCTGCTGTAATTATGTCAAAAAATGAAATATTTCAAAATCTGATTGACAGCTTGATTACAATAATGCATGTGATTAAATTCAGGGTGTGCTGGTGTAACGAAGGAGGGAATGTCAGTGGTAATTAACTGTATTTTTGTTAAACTTTGTTGAACATTTCCTGCTCTTAGGTTGTAGTACATTGAAACCAATGAGACACCTAGTGGTAGCATTTTTTTAGAGTTTCTTAGTGCCATTAGAGATTGGGGAAAACCAGTTCCTATGCAAATCATATATTTTGTTACATGCCATGTAAATTTTATGTAGATTAGCATGGTCATGAACATCAACACTATGCAGTACAGTGGCATGACAGGAAGGATTCTATGCTATGCTCAAGTATAGAATAGCAGCTCTGTAAGTACTTTTTCTTCTTCAGACATCTACTTCTGTATAATAAAGCTTGCCAGAAGACAGACAAGTATGAAAACTATAATGAATTGCAGTGGTTTATTTTTAATTTTCATTGTATTACATCTCCTTCCAAGGAAGCAGTCAATGACTTCTGCCCCTTTTACTTCCTCAAAGAAAGTTTGTATGAGACAATTAATTCACCAAAAATCTGTTTATATGAACATGGATTAACTTTTAATATTAAAAAAGGATGAAATGTGCTAATTTTTATTAGCTTTTTGTTGTTTTTTTTCCTCTGAACAATATGCTCCTCAGACAAAAACTGCTGTCTCCAACCTTATAAATGATCTTAGATGTTTTAGCATGCAGTTTAGAAGTAAAAATATTACCTAAATGATAAATTTTTAGTGCTCTCTCTCATTAAACTGATGGATAAATGCAGAGATGAGAAATTATTATTTCCTAGATTTAAATAATTCAAGGTACCACACAGTATAATTGACTCAAGACTGTGTTCCTTCATCGGTCTGCTGATATCTGCTAGCCTTGATATTTTGCCTGCACATCTCTTCCACAAGTTTTACTGTCCTTTCAAATGTATCCTTACAATGGCAAAATCCATTCCAGGCCAATATTCTTCCCTTGACCCAGATTTTATTCCCTTTTAACAGCCTGGAACCACTGACTTGTCAGAAACCAGGTTACCTATATTTGTTCTATTTTGGGGAGTGAGGAGACAAGGTAGAACAACTAACAAGGCTTTTGAATTTATTTGCTATTTACTGACTGTAATATCTTTGAACAAGTGCTGTTTTCCTCTGTATCTGGGTAACATTCAATAAACTTTGGTTCTTGGCAAGGTATAGATGGTAAAAATATACAAATAAGACGCAATCTAATATAATAAAGGGAAAGGTAAAAAATATATAAAGCTGGCATATTCATTTATTTTCTGTGAAAAGAACTGAAGATTGCTAGAGGAAGTAACAAGTACACGGTGATTCTTTATTTTTCCCAACACACAAATACATTTTCAAAAAGTGTGCAGAAAGATGCTATTTTTTTTCTATATTCAAGCAAAAGAGTTAATACTGCATTGTTTAAAAATCCACTGTAGAAAACATATGACAGCTTGGTGACCTTGGAAGTGATAGTGATGTCTTTAAGCAGTGGGAAATACAGAACTGTAGATAGGGAGTACAAGGCACACAGCTCTCCCTGTTTGCATCAAAAGAGGGTTTTTAAAAAATATAACCTCATTCTTTTGTGCATTTTGCTAGAGCCTAACCACCTTAAGAAATCACTGTTTGATCAGTAAGTCCACAGCTAAGTATAAGCTCACCTCATTCAAGAGATCTATATCCTCTGACCTACAAAGAATAGCAAATAATAAGTTTATAGAATTCTGGTTTCTTATTTAAATAGCATATAGTGACAACACTACTATTTAGCAGAGAAGTGTTTGGAGGTATGCTAATGACCACAAGAAAATTTCAAACCTCCATAATGTGCTTTAATCACCAGCAGGAGATCAAAAGCCACCATGTGATTTTATACAGCATGGGCAGCTTCCAGAACTGCCTTACATGGAAAGAGATCAATGGTAAAATTGGTAGATACAGCAAAGCTTTGCAATAAAAGCGTTTTATGTATCTTGTTCAAAGTATTTAAGTGCCTTTTAGATCACTGATTGAACCATAGACATTATAAAGTGGAACCTTTTAATACCAAAATAAATTTGCAGAGTAAAATTCCATTACAGGAAAAAGCATTGCACTGCAACAGGACAGATAATAATTCTTTCACATGTAATGGGATATATGAAATGTTTGATGATAAACAGAAGTTCTTTGCATCATTACAGTTGGATCCTATGCACTGCTGTTTGTGTGCATGTGAGTGAATCTACAGTGTAGGATATACAGTGCCCCCAGATAAAATGCATTTGTACCTATAAATATCACTCTAACTGGGATGGGGGGAGACACTTCACAGTCAAGACAATTCAGTCATTTAAGTAGAGAAAAACTGCCTGTGCATATAAGTTTGGACCTTGACCAAAGAAAACATAGAAATGCTTTAGAAACTCATGGAAGTCCTTTAATTTGGATTAATTTAATGCACTTCAAACAAGCTCTAGTCTTAGAAGCTTCAACTTATTTAAAATTATTTCCTTTAACAGCTTCAAATCATGGGTCTGTTAGCATCACAAAACTGCCAGAAAAAAAGTGAAAGTTCCAATGGATCGCACTGTGTAGCTTTTCTTCCACAGCATTTTTCATCAATTCTTCTAATACTTCATCCCCTTTCCTTTGAATCATTGGGTACTCTGTAGAGACTGGATCTCTTCTATCCCATATTCCATTCCTCTCTTTAACAAATTAACTACTCGGGGAATTAATACAGATGATATTTTAAAAGAGATGCAAGATTTAAAAAGATTTTTCCTTCCTCAGCATCTTAATTTTGAATTTAAAGTGTTTTAAAAATTACAATTAATAATCTCTTTTTAATTCATAATATAGAATTAAGAGTGAAGTAAACCAGGTCTTGAGATTTGTTACAAATTTCCTTTATCACTTCAAGCTAAACAAACTTTACTCAGCATCTCTGAGTCTGATTCTTCATTTGTGATAAGGGGTAAATATTTATTTGCTGAAGAGACTCTTTATTAAGTTCTTTAGGAAGTTGACCCTAACAAAAACCAATATTGTACGTTCTTTTGGTGAGGAAAGCTTAGATGACAGCCTTATCTCATGGGGAACGTTTTAGACAGATGTCTAGTAACTGCACTGAGTAAACAAATAGTCTCATCAAATAGATTAAGTATTCAAAATAATAGCTTCTTATTCAGTGCATTCTGAAGGAATTAATAAACACAAATTTGAATTCCCTCCCAAAAATATGAAAATTAGTCTAACTTGTAAAGACACCTGGAAAGATTGGCAAAACCAGTTTTGTTTCTATCTGCCTTTTAGCAGCACTCAGACACAATCGGATGTTGTACTGGTCTCCTAAAACACACACAAGCTCTGAGGTTACTGGGTAGATCACTTTAAATTCTCTTGAAATGTATATTAATGGACAAACAAGACAATTCTGGAGTGCCATACTGATATTCTTAGAGAATAGTGATGACTCTTTTAAACTTTATTAAAAGCACATTAGATGAAAAAAGCCACAGCCTTAATTTAATTTAGATAACCTCTTTCCTCTGAGGAAAATAGAGTGAAATGTGAATGGAAGGACAACAAGTAAGTTTGCAGTAAACACATTTTTCCCTCAGTGTCAGTATATTCCCACTGCAGGATAACAAGTGGATATGATGTGAAGTATAATTCCTTGTACACCAGAGTAGGGGCACGATGGGTGCATGGCAACAAAAGGTACTGAATCAAAAACTTTCTCCTTGGAAAGTGATCATACCACTGTTCTTTTTCAGATTGTTTATAGACTCTGACCACAAGGTTTTTAGCAAAATCTTTCGTGGTCTAGCCATTCATGAGGTCTGCAGTTTGAAGAAAATACCGTGATGATTTTTTGATACAGTAACCTTAATCTCTACTCTAAACTGTGGTCCTCAACCCGCAGTTAGGACAGCTGAGTGTAGTGCATGTGTATTCTTTTATCGAATATCTATGGTGGCACAGTCTCCCCATTCATTTTGGAATTGTCTGCTAATTTTTTTTTTTTTTTTTTTTTTTTTTTGTGGTTTTAATGCATTGTGTGTAGTAGGACATGATGTTTGAGCAGTGTATATGCATTTTTCTTCTCATTTTACAAAGTAGAAAACTAAAGAAGATTGTAGAAAGAGAACACATACTGGAATGATAAGACATTTAATTCTATAATTTTCGGACTTTACTTTAGAACTTGAGTACTACATTCTATTAAATTAAAATGTGATTCAAATGTAGAAGTGGAATATTTATTAAATGTCTCATTTAATTTTCTCTATCAGCATCTTAAAATGGTTTCATGATCTCAGTTATTCAATACTAAAGCAGATGGTACTGCAAGTGAAATGCTATCATGTCTGGTAGTGTTCTTCACTTAGTTCAAACAAACTTTAGGGCTTTCCTATGAGCAATAATACCCTAGAACATTCAGAACAGTTCAGATTCTTGAACATCTCTAGGAGTACCTAGTATTTCAAAAATACATTTCTATTATTCTTAATGTAGCCCAGGTGGTCAAGGAAATGTCTGGAAGTACTGTCATGATGAACGTTACAGAATGATAGTTCTTTCTTTGAAGCTATTTAGTACCCCTAAAACTGCAGCATGTGAAGATGGTGGCCATGAAATCATAATGCCTTTTTAGAGGTTTTAAATACCCAGTAAATTAACAAAACAAAATCACTGTCTTTTTATTTTCCTGCCTCATCCCCGAAAATCCCTGGTTTGCCATGTCTTTCATCTTCTGCACCTCTCTCTCACTTCACAGCTTGGCAGAATCGGGTGCGGGTGTGCTGACATTTGTACCTGACAGTGAAAGGAGGAGGAATCACTCCCTGGAGGTGCTTAAGGAAAGGCTGGACATGGCACTTAGTGCCCTGGTCTAGTTCACCTGCTGGTGCTCGGTCATGGCTGGAATCGATGATCTTTTCTGATCTAATTGATTCTGTGGTATCAGCTTCACAAAGGCCTTCCCAAACTTATTACAGCAAAAGAAACCAAGGTTTCTTATAACTCTCTAAATTTTCTCACTGAAAAGAGCTGTGAAGCACTAGAACAGGCTGCCCAGAGCAGTGGTGACGTCACCACGCCTGGAAATGTTCCACAAGCGTGTGGGTGTGGCACTTGGGCACGGCTTTGCGGTGAACATGGGTCTTCCTTTGGGTCTTCAACCCAAACGGTTCCATGACCGCAAAAGACTTCAGCGCTTGGCCCATCTCGGGCCGCGGTGCCTATTGGGAAGTGTAGTCCGTGTCCGACCCTCTTGCGGCCACTTGCTGCGGCCGCGGACTACATTTCCCAGCAGGCATAGCGATCAGGGTGGGACGGAGGCGGCGGGCCGCTCTCGGCGGACCAATGGGAGTGGGCGATGCTGGGAGGTGGCGCCGGGGCGGGCGGGCCGCTGGGGCCGCGGGCAGTGCGGGAATTTCGGACCGGGAGGAAGGAGCGGCGCCGGGCCCGCGCGCGCAGGAGGTACTTGGAGCCAGCGGCTGCCTCTGGGGTGCAGTTGTTTGGTTTTTTTTTTTTTTTTAGGAGGCGAGTTTTGGGGCACTGTTTCGCATCCGCTTCCCCGTGCCGAGCGTCCCTGGCCCTTCTGGCGGACTGCGGGCGTTTTTTCCCGCTTCCTCGCGGAGGAGGCCGGTGGTACCGCCGGGGCCCGCCCGAGCCTTGTTCCTCCCCAAGGGTAGGGAAGGCGCCTTCCCTTCCCTCTCCTGGCCCAATACGTGGCGCCGGAGGCATCTCTGGGCCGGCAGGGAGAGAGAGAGAATGGGGGCAGGTGGGGCAGAGCTCCCTGAGTTTCACCCTTGAGGTCTGGGGACCCCCGTTTCCTCGCCTTCCTGGGCTGTGGGCGCTAAAGCTGCCTTCGGTGGCAGCGGCCTAAGTTGTTTTTCTTCTTTTTTTTTTTTTTTTTTTTTTTTTTTTTTTTNNNTATTTTTTTTTTTTTTTTTTTTTTTTTTTTTTTTTTTTTTTTTTTAGCACTAAAGCTAGGTGGAGGAGGCTGAGTAAAAGCTATGCTCTGTGCCACTTTAGAGGTTCGTCACCTTCAGGATTGTCTCGGTGTGGCATCACCTTGGCTGGGAGGCGTTCCTGAGTTTTGCTTTAAAGTAAATTTTTTTTTTGTTTTTGATTTAAATACAAGCCTACAAATCACAAAAATCTGCGATTTTAGGATCAGGAGAGGCCTGGTGTGTAAGAATCGGGCTAAGCTGGTTCCTGTCATTGGTTGTGGTTTTTCTTTACTTCCTATTTCTTGCTGTTTGACTTCCTTGTTTAAGACTTCAGCAGTTGCAGACAGGGTGAACTCTGTTCTTCTCTTTGGTTTTCAATTTGTGCTTAAGCACTCTGAGAATTATAGGCTTTTATTAGTTTATAGGGAATCCATGGGCCCTTTTTACAGGTAAAAAAAATTCAAAAGCTGTTGTGAAGCTTCGTGTAACTATTACTGTGTCAAAGGGCTTGTGCCATCATATGTAGGAATAAGCTGTTCACTAAATTCTTGGGGATAATCCCCAAGTGAGAAAGGATTCCTGGTGAATTTCAGAGCTGATGATTTTATACAGTGTGCTAAATTATTAAAAAGCCTTTAAGTGTCTCACTCACACGTATTAGGTATTTGCAGTTGGTATAGAGGTGAGGTGATTTGGAATGACATGATTTGGTACCTTACAATACTCACTTTTTTTTTTTTTTAATAACTGTGTGATGATTAATATTTTCAGGAGAACCTTAAATAACCTTAAGAGAAACTTAAAAAAAAAAAGTATTCTTGAGAAAGCAATTTAAAATTCGCAACACAGTCATTCCTCTTGTAAATGGCTGTTTCCTACCTCTGAACAAGCAGCATTCAGAAATATTAAGTCATCTTGGTTTGTTTAGCAAAAGAAGGAAAAAAGGCATTTCCTTGGTCCACTATGATGCTGGTGTAATTGTGTTCTCAGTAATTGTGGTCCACCACAAGCGTTTATTCATTTTGTCTAAAAAGAATTTTTTTTTATTTCTTGGGAGAGAACCTTAGTGCCTCTTCCAGAAGTGCCATTAACTGTCTGGTATCTTAGTCAGGAGCTTAGATTGGAGAGGTTTTCACAGACAGTGATCAACCAGTCACAGAATGTCCGATTTATGCAAGAAAGCCTTTATTCACCATCTACCTCACTTGGTGTGACAAGTCACCCACACATCAGTTATTTTTTGTGTGGTCTCTCCCATGAAACAGCTCTACAGTTTTCAGGAGTCTTTAAGTGTTATTTTCTTTCTTCCCCATTCCTTGAGCAAAAATTTAGTTTTGTTTTCTCCTTGTCTTAATTTTTTTTTTTTTTTTTTCAGGCAGATGTGAATTTCTTGCTTTGACTAATGAACAGTTTTAATGATACATAGATTTCAGGTCTTGCTGGAACTACCTGCTCATCTAGGAGCACAGGTCACCAGCATGCCTTCTCTGTGTTGACAATGAAAATACATCCTACTAAGATAAACAACTGTAAAAATTACAATTTCCAGAGAATAAAAGAGGAAGATCAGGAAGCAACCAGTTTGACTTGACACACAGCAGAAATTCCTTCAAAATAAATTTGTTTTGTGTTCATTTCAGAGTTTTGTTGATAATGAATGGCGGCAAGAATTGAGAAGTGGCTATTCATATTTTTTCTAGGAGTTCAAGTATCGCTTAAGTAGCAACCGTAGCAGACAACATCTGTAAAGATAACACCACTGATATGCAGACAATTTTGCATCAATAGTGCTATCTCAAGTACAGTGTATTCCGTTTCTTCCAAGATGTTTTATTAGGTAGAAGCCTTTGTAGTACTAAGAGGCTTCTGGAGAGAGTTTAGACAAATAGACTTTTGTTATTCATACTTCTAAGTAGGAAAATCTTTGTTTTGAGCACATTGTAGCGACATAAAATGCTGCTGTTTACAATCATGCACCTTGAATATTGTTCTTGTCAGGCACCTTAGCTAAGTAGGGTCAGGTCTGACACTTGAATGATAGTACAGTACTTGACATCTATGGCACTGTTTCCAAGGACTTTAGCATGATTGCAGGAACTAATGAATTAAACTTCACAATACCTGTGGATAGAAAATATTTCCTTTTGTTGATAGGAAGAAGTATTGAGAGGAAAGTTTAAGATTTGTTTTCTTTTTGGAGAGATGGTGGTGGGGAATGTTTAACGGTGATTTTAGGGAGGAGTGGATGGCTTTATTCCGGTTGTGCAATGCACAGTAGACAGCTCTATGTCATGTTTGTTGGTGCATAAGTTTCATGACAAACCCCTTGTGTTTACTGTATTATGAGTTGAAAAGGACATAAAATGATAGAATTTGTACTAAATTTTAATTGTAATTTTTCATTTTTTTATTGTGTTTTTTTTTCCTGGCGCTGTCTTTTCATGTACAAAATTTCGGCTGTGTCCAGGTGTCTTTGGATTCAGTCAGTAGAAGATATTTGAATGGGTTTATCCAAATAAATGTGAAAGCATGTGCAGCCATTGCTTAAATATTTCCTTGGGTAACAGCTTTTTTGCAAGAGATTGAGTGCTTAGTACTGTGCATGCTGCCCATTGCAAGCGATCAGTGTTTGGCACCTATGGCCTGCTGATAGTTTGACCAACTTGTAAGTAGGCACAGTGCCATGTTAACAGATGGGTATGAATACAGACAGCCAAGAAACCATGTATGTGTATCTAGTGTATTTGTTAAGGGCAGGGTTCCCAGCTGGGGACGTTCAAACTTATGTCCATTTTGAATTTTTGC
This sequence comes from Promerops cafer, assembly GCA_013398275.1. NCBI lineage: Eukaryota > Metazoa > Chordata > Aves > Passeriformes > Nectariniidae > Promerops > Promerops cafer. Next base: position 194,303 of record VZSE01014407.1, on the reverse strand, counting down.
TTTTATGGATAAAGGGAAGTTGTCATTAACAATTTTTTTTTTTAAATAAATACCTTCAGGCATACAATTATTGACCATGTTAAACAAAATAAGCGGGGGTGTGGAAGAAGAGGGAAGCACCAGCTCTTCCTTTGATACTCTCGAGGAGCTATTTTAAGTAAATTTAATTCCTTTTTAAGTAAGGCTGCTATCAAGAGTCTCACTGTGAATGTCAAAGATGTGGAGTGTATCAATAGGTTTGTTTCACAGGCCTGCTAGCCTTACTGTAAGAGAGACTACAAATTTTGCTTTTATGAGCAGCAATCTGTCCAGCACTCAAGCACCTAAGAGCCTCTGTCCAAGTCTTCCCCGAATTATTTGTAATAACTCAAGAGATCAAGGGGGTGCAGTCCTTCAAGCCCTCTGCATGGTTCTTATATTGACAGTAAGTTGTTTCTTAGCTTGAAGACAAGTATGCTCATTTTGGATATGTTTTGGTATCCTTTAGATGACTGTGTGATCTTTTCCCACATCTGAGTCACTGGGCAGTGCTGCTGATTTTTGCACTTTCTTGCCTTATCTGAGTCAGCTTGGGGCTCCAGACTTCTTGTTTATTTCATTTGCACTTCTAATAATTTAAGTCTGCCCTTTGTTTTAATTCATTTCCTGATGTAGATGTCCTGTGCAGCTTCTTAAAGGTCTGCAGTGATCTTTCTGGCCTGCTCTTGTGATATCAACACGTAGCCTTTTCTACTGCTCTGTTCCTTCTGACACTTTGACACCATTGCTTTCTCATTGGTATGGTCTTATCTGAGCTGGCTGGAATTGTCTTTGGTGCTCGAAAGTCTCATTTTTCTCCTGTAGAAAATCTGGAGGAGGGATCTTCCTCCAAGACAGTAAACTATGTATCACATTGAAGATTAAAAAAAACAAAGAAAGATAAAGGGATGTAGAGAGGAGTTTCTTGAAGACACTGTGGATAATGATGTAGGTAAAGCTAGTCTTAAAATTTATGTGTAAGATGTGTCTTGATAGTAGGGAAGAATGTTACTGTATAGAAGTGGAAATATGGAAAAGTAATGCAGAATTAAAACATCCTGTTTTGTGATAAGGATGAAGCTTTTGCAGTGTAGGTATTGATAAATACCAATATCTTCCTGTGATGTGAGTATTTCATAAAAGTGTTTTGTTGAAGTTTATCATTTAGATATAAGTAGTATATTCAGTAGGTATTCAGATGTGGTTCCATGACACAAAGATACTTCTCAAATTAACAAGGACCCTAAAAAAGAACTTTAGCCTGGAATGATGCACCTTCTTTTCTGTATTTATGCATGTATTGAGTGACTGTGGTGTCTGGAGACTGCTTGCTGACAGAGTCCATTACTTTCTGACTAGGTTCTTTTAGATATTCCATGTATAAAGGATGTAATATTTAATATCAAGTTTACTTCTCTGAAGATAGTTGATGCTATGTGAGATTTCTGATTTAGGAGAGTGATATAAAATATACTGAAAACAATACACTTGGCAAAATGCAGCAAATGCAATGCACAGTTCAGTCATGGTACTGATGTGATTCTCATTACTGGTCTCTCTAGTATGTGGTGTTTTACAGCTAAGAGGAATTCCTCATATTACTACTGAAGACTTGTCGTTTTTCAGTATGCAGGTTTAACTCTAGGAAAACTGATGAGCTTTATTTCATAAATTTACTTTTTTCTAAGTTTAGACCTGTGAGTTTTTGGGATTGATTTGCCTGGAAAAATTAGTTGTTTCTCACTTTTAATTCATGACAATGAAACTACTTACTGCATTTCTTTTCAAGTATCTTTGTAGTAACAAATTATGGCTTAAACAACCCATCATTTTTTGTATTTCTAACAGATTTCTATGTAAAATAATTTGGATCAACGTGTAACCTATTTTTTTTTTTATTTTTCCTTCCCTTCACTTTCTCTAGGGAAAATGCCAAATAAGAAAACAGCTGGAAAAAGAGTCCCTGCAAAAAGGAAACTTGCTGAAGTGTTTGGTCTGGGAGAGGTTCTAGCAGATACATCAAGAAAAGAATGGAAATTAGGTGTCCCTATAGGGCAGGGAGGCTTTGGACGCCTATACCTTGGTAAGTGTAGCTATCTTTGATAATTCTTTTAAATGGAGAGTAGATGTTTATCCCTATTCAAAACAATAAAAAGCTGACCCTAAGTTAGAAATATGAAGTGTCTTCATGTGATCTTCTCTACTAGAACCTTAGCTTGGGTCATGGTGTTGGAAAAAAATGACAGAAATAGACAAATGGTCACTTTAAGCACTAGTTTTATGAGTTTCCAATGGTAGTTCATTTTTTAAAAACTCATGGTCTTTATTACTTTTTAGCCATGGAAAGGATAGTTTAGTATTTATTTCAATTTGAATTTTGGTCTGGCTGAAAGACTGGATTTTTGCATGAGTGTCTTTATAATGATGAATTCTGAACTGAATCTGTCAGTGCATATATCTGAAGGCTACTGGTCAGCCAGTATTTGGACTGGTTTTGACTTTGGTATTGCTTTTATTTTTTTGTTGCCTTGTGAACTTTTGGCATGCCATATACTTTTTTTAGTGTAACCAATGCTAAAAACAAATCGAAGTGTTGAACTTTACAGCTTAAAGCCTCAGTTCAGGTCTTGTTTTGCAATTCCGTTACAAGGAAAACTTCTTAAAGTCAAATAGTGTTCCATACTTAGTATCTCTTTCACTTGGACAGATGAACAGATAAGAGAGATCTTGAGACTTTTCTGCTTCATTGCCCCTAGTCATTTCTCAAACAATTCTGAAGGGATGAAAGTTAATGTGATCATTATAGTATAATCTTCCTCATCTTGGGGAAAAGGTTGTGCTGGATTCATACTGAGTTGGAAAACAGGAAAAAAAATCTGTCCTTCTTTTAAAGTGAACAGACTGCAGCGTAAGTGGGTTAAGAGAAAAAACAGGACCAGTGGGTGGCTTTTTGCCAAAGAAGCTTTCAACTTCTTACTCAGACTCACTCAATGAGCTGTTAAATGTACTGGAGTTCCAACTCACTCAAATTCCTGCTTTGTTCAAGCCAAAGCTTTCTCTCTGCTTCCTCATCATTTGCACAAAGCTGTGACCCTGACTGTTCCTCTGTGTTGTACTTGCCTAACTTGATGTTCTTCATATCTGTATCTTCTGTCACAAATACCAACAATTTAGTAGCAACAGAAAGTCACTTTAGGATACGTGACATGACAACATGGAATTTATTTTTCTTATGCCCACAAATGTGTATGTTTATAATAGTCCTAGAAAGCAAAAGAAACGCTATTGAATAGGAAAAAGTTACTAAAAAGTTACAAATAAGGATGCCTTCATTTAGTAAACTGCCTGTACTCCTCAAACAGAAGTGAGAATGCAAGAATGCAATATCTGTTTACAGTAGCCTTCACATATAGCGTGATTCTCTCACCAAAGGCTAAGGTACTGGTCTGTGTTTGTGTCAGCACCGAGTTACTTTGTTGAATGTTTGTCCATCCTGCATAACAAGTGAGTGTATGCTGTGTGACTATTTGCATCTCCTACTACTAATAAAAGCTTCCTTTTTAACAGCTGATGTTAATTCTTCAAAGTCGGTTGGCAGTGATGCCCCTTATGTTGCGAAAGTGGTAAGAGAGCATTTGAATCTTTACTTCACAACTTGAAAATATTTGTTCTAGAATAGAATGTGTAATTTAAAACATCTTCTGAAAATAATGCAATTGCAGAGTGCTGTTTAAAATAAAAGTGTGGGGATACAGAGGAATGCTGCTGAGAATTGGGAGTCCTGTGTATGAGGAACATCATAATGGAACATCAGTGGAGTTGAAAAAGATCCATGAAATGGATTAGATTTGTTTCATTTACTTCCTAAAAACAGCACAGATATCACCAAATGAATGAAATCTGTCTAGCTTTTTGGAGAATTTCTGTGATTCATCAGTGAGTCTCCGTGAACTGTTGCTCACCACTGGATGTTGATAAACTGACAGATGGCTCGTGACTAGAAATAGCAAAATTTTAATTCCTGAGGTCTCCACAAAGTTCTTTAAATGTTTTTTCATAAACCACATAGATGTTCTAATTCCTATTGAACTAAAATAACATTGACATAATTTTTTTAACCTAATGATTAGAGAGAAGAAAAAGGATTGTTGATAGCTCATTTTTAGCCCATTGTAGCAAATCATCAAATTCTTCTTATTACTTGAAATTTTCTTATGGTTTTAGTCTAAAAAACCAGTTATTTACTTGGATTTGGCTATTGCTCTTCCTAAGGTATAAAGTATTTTTTCTTAAATTTTGCCAGAGTATTTTGAATAGACCTGGTAAGATCTTACAAAGTCTTAGTAAAAAACCAGGGAATATGGGAATAGTCATAGTAGATCCAGACCTTTCATTTTCTTGGTGGTGATTCTGTTCCCTGCAGTAAAAGTAAATACCATAAAACTGTAGAAGAACTGCACAGAATAAAAGATTAGTTTTTCAGTGCAGTTCAGAATGGCACTGTTTTAACATTTTATTTACTAAGCTGTATTATGATGCTGAAATACCTTGCTGCAGTAGCCAACCACTTTGTGTATATGTTAGTGCTTTTAACATTTGTTCCTGAAACTATAAGGTTAGGTTAAAACAAAGTAGAATACATTTGAGTTAGTATGTGCCTTTAATCTTGGTGTTTACATCTGCTGACTAAGGGGAAATTCTAGAATACTGGTTTTGATACTGTTCAGACATCCCAAGGTACAGTTTGTGATGACCCTCCCGCTGAAATGTTGTCTCTTGCTGAAGAAAGCAGTGCTTGCTATGCAAATGTTAGCCTGCCACACTTTCAACATCAACCTGCTGCTGCTGCCTGAGGTGTTTGTGGGCAGGAATTCCAGACAGACCAGGAGCCCCAGCCTGCGGTTGTGTGGTGGCAACCTGTGTTACTGTGTTCAGCCCGTCCTTTTGGGGGTGGGGATGTCCATTGTGCATCTGTTTTAGAGGCAGATAACAGCAGTGGCTTGCCTGGGAGAGGCAGTGGCTTCTAATTACTGGCTGCTGCTGAGTTTGGACTGATCAGGAAGCAGAGTGCCATTTAACTTTCATGGAAGAATCTGGTTTGACTTGCTGGGAAAACCATCAGATATGTATTACTTTATGCTGTGTGTAATTGTTATCACCCTATTTTCTTGAGTTTGAAACATGTTCATCTTCTCTCCACTTTGGGCTCTTAATATAAGAGTTGACCCAACTTTTGGGTTGCTCCTATGCTAGATTCACTTTGTTGCAGCTCTTTGTAAATACCTCCATTGCTAATATCCCAGATGACTACTCACTTTTAATTTGACTTTCATAATTTTGTCTCTATGGCAATAAAGAGTAGCCCCAGTCTTTGTGCTAGCCTCACAAATGACCCATAACATATTATGCCTCTACAGTCTGGTATAACACAACTACGGGTAAGAGCCCATTTTCTGATGCCTGGGTGGATTCTAGTTTTTCCGTCAGCTGAAGCAAAGTGGTTAACAGCTTTGAACAATTATTAGTGTTTAACAAAATATGTGCTTCTGTAGTAATGTTCTTCAAATTAAGCTATTAAAGCACGATGGAAATTGGCTTAGTCTTTGACATATCCTCATAGTATTGATGTCTGAGCAGTATGAAATGAATCACAGTTTTTATTAAAAAAAGAAAAGCGTTTTAACATGTGGACCTTTCAGATGTCATTGTTCAGGAGTGGATGCAGGGTTTAATTACACTTCATTACATTGCTGACTGAAAAAGATCAGAATTCTTAAAACACTACTTGAAGTTTGTTGGGTTTTGACATGTACTCTGTAATCTTTCATTATGTTATCTTTTTGAATAAGACTTTAATTTCACTTTTAAAAGTCATGTATTTAGAATTACCCTGGGCATAAAGCTGTAGAAATTTGTGTTTGCACTCCTTCTGGACTATTAAGGCAAATATTGGATGCTGTGTAAGATTTTTTAACATCATATATGCATTTATTTATCTGTCGGTCGAATTAATGGCATTGTGGGAAAACACCTTCATAGTGAATCTTCATAAAGATCTGGTTTATGGTTGAATCATTTATCCATTCTCCAAGTATGAAAAGATAGCAGATTTTTCTTTCTGACCAGAGAAAGATACACATTTTCAGCACTGAGACATAAATTTTTGTGGAATAATTTATTTATGGATAAATACTGTAAGAATTTTTAACACCTACTTTTTTTTGCCGTCTTTTAGTAGGAAAACAACATTCTTCAAATCTGTGTAAATTAAATGAAAATTATATATGAGAATTCAAATTCTCATAAGTTAGGGTATTATTAGATAATGATACACATGATCAAGTGAATAGGTCAAGTAATGTGTGTTTGAGGTACCTGCAATAGAAGAATTAATCTATTTAACCCTTCTCCTCTTTGTATACAATCTCTGCTAATATGTTGTCCATTGTGGATGAATAAACTAACTGTGAAAGTAAATGTGCAGGTACCAATGTTTGTGTGTGTTGATCACAGAAACTGTCTGGTCTTTAGTGGGTTTTTGTTGGTTGGTTGGTTGGTTGGTTTTGGTGGGTTTTTTTTGTTTTGTTTTGGTTTTTTTTGTTTGCTTGTTTTGTTTTGTTTTTTGTTGTTGTTGTTGTGTTGTTTGTTTGTTTGTTTTTTTTTGATTCTTTTTTTTTTTCCCCCTGGTTTCTTTGCACAAGGAGAGGCCAGAAAGCTGTCTTGGCTCCATTGTTTATCAGGGCAGTGCTGCTGGAGAAAGTGAGGTGGAGACAGGCAGTAGTTTTGTAATCAGGTGCCCAGGCCTGGGAGTGGTGGCCAGGCTGGGGTATCTGCTCCCAGCGTGTCCCGGGTTCCAGCTGAGCCTGGGAGCCCGCACAGCAGAGCGCGGTCGGGGCGCGGTTCCAGGGAGCCCGCACAGCAGAGCGCGGTCGGGGCGCGGTTCCAGGGAGCCCGCACAGCAGAGCGCAGTCGGGGCGCTTTGAGCTCTGCATGGCTCCGCTGAGACTGGACAGCAGTGAGCCTCTCTTAGCTCAGTGCTACACTCTGGCCTGTAGCAATTTGCTGGATCACTACATCTGCATTTAAAAGTTAAAATTAAACCCATTTAAGATTGATGGGTCATGTGATTGAATTATTCTCGAGTTTCTTTGACAGTAATTGCATACGTTTTGTTATTTTTTAGGTGTAGGACATTCAAAACCAGGTATTTTTACAGAGATAAAATGAATTTGGATATGTATGAGTAACTAGACAAAAATATATTGCTTAAGCTCATCTCAAAATCAATTACTCAAAAATTACAAGAATTGAGATAATTTTTTTTTTTTTTTTTTTAGTTCTGGAAATGTAGAATCAAGATACTTGCCCATATGCTGTTCTTGCAGTATTTCAAATCTTTCATGTTTTCATAGGAATTTCTGTCTTGAACTTTACTTGTAATACATGGTTCCCATAGATTTGTCCCTTGAAAATGGAACTGAAATGTATTAAATACAAGCTAGACTCTGAAATCAAAATAGGTGTAGTTCTTATACTTTAGAGAAATTTTGAAATCTTCTGTTATTTTTATCTTGGTCAACTAATGTATGAAGGGAACAAAATGCCTTACGTTCAATAAGAATTTTGCTAAGATTCTTTCATTGAATCATTTCAGGTGTTATTTTAAAATCACTAAATGCTACTACAACTGATGCAATCCAGCTGTAATCTGGAGAATCTGAGATAATGTTGTTTAATGTTCTCTGCTAAACTTCTTCCAATAATTGTTACATTTCCATACATTTCAGTTAATTTCTTATTCTTTAGTCTTTTGCTGTGGGACAGTGTTTTTTGATACCCTTAATGTCAAGCCATTTGTGATAAAAATAGCTTTTAGAGCTCAATTTCTTTTATAATAAGAAGATAGTCTATTGAGTTTATCAGCATCAGGTAGAGCATTTGAGGGAGAATATGTTTTTACAGGGTGAATGCTTCAGCTTTTAATAATTATTAGGCATTAACACAGCAGGTTTTAACAAATTTTGAATTGTCTTAAAGGAACCCAGCGAGAATGGACCTCTTTTTACTGAGTTAAAGTTCTACATGCGAGCTGCTAAGCCAGATGAAAGTAAGCAGTCTATTAAAATGTTTTTAATGAACTACAAGCATTTATGGAAATAGAGCCTGTAGAAGTCAAGTAAGGTTGACCTTTAGAATCTCTTTAGGTAATTTTCAAAATAATTTTTAAATTACTGAAATCGAATTCAGATGTACAGTGAATTAGAGGGTTTTGGTAGGAAGTTCTTTGTGGTTCTTTTGGTAGTATTGTCTAAATTTAAACTTGAGTTGCATCTCTGTCCCTACAATGGAGATGTGATTACTTTGCATATACATTTCCATGAAATAAGCAGCTCACAGGTATGCAGAAACAGTAAGCGATGTGACTACTCCCTTTTTTTGTAAGTCTCTACTCATGCAAATTCATGAACTTAACTTTATTTGTATTTTCAGTTCAGAAGTGGACTAAGTCCCATAAACTGAAATATTTAGGTGTACCAAGATATTGGGGTTCTGGCTTGCATGAAAGAAATGGAAACAGGTGAATATATCTTTTGTTGACATATATTGGAATTTATTTAATCCGCAAACATTCTCTCTTTTAGCATAAGTTGCTTTATAGGGTGTATTTTCTGCCTATCTTCATGTTGTTAACTTTTGCTACAAATTTTAATGTGCATGGCAAGGGTGTGTTTAGGGACTATATAAATAGATACATTTTGTCTGTATTCTGTTTGTTACTCCTATTTGTGTTTGTTACAGTCTTAATAAATGAGATTTCATTTATTGTGAACATTGCTGTAAAACGATGCTATTTACATATATGTGATTTAGAAGCTTTTTATATTTTAATTAAAACAAAGTCAATTTCTAATGTACAAGTCCTGGAATAATATGACTAAAATTTTTGTGGTTGTGTGCACTTGAAGAGTATTTTCACTCACAAATATTAAGGACTTAGTGCTGTCTCAAATCTGTTCTCTTTTCCCTAGGGATGGGGCTTTTTCTGGCTTAATCTGTAAGCTAGAATAATTGCTAGTCTCATGTTAAATTACTAGGGATAGGTTAAAAAAATAGGGACAGTTTTTAGTGCCAGGAAAGGCACTAGTTTTTAGTTTTTCCATTCCAGAAAAGATTTTTGTTACTTGGTCTTTAATGCTAATGCCTGCTTATGTAATAGACCTTGTTTCCTAGAGGCCATTCTCTAAACAGCTGTGCTGCAAAGGAGTTTTGGTAGTTCTCTGTCAGCTTACAGTAGGTCAGGCTTCTTTGTGTGTCTCACTGCATAGGACAGTCGGTGTGGATGCCTTAGTATGTCAGAAATATCAGTGTTTCAGTAGGTCCTCAACTGTAAAACTAACCTAGTGTAAAAACAACATTCATCTGGAGAGCAAAAGTAAATGTAGCGTTTTTTTTATCCTGCAAATAAAAGTGACTTTGCATTCAGTGTTTAGTGCATGAATTTCTTTAATATAGCCACTATGAACTTTTACAGTTCTAGAACCAGTTTGGCTATAGCAATGAGTATCAGAACACCTCTGGCAAGTGAGAGCTTTTTGTTGTTAACAATAGGTCAAAAAAAGTTTGCAACAGATTTCAGTAAAGGAACATTGTAAGTGAACATGTTAAATCCATTTATAAAAACTAAGGAATGCATTATTATTAAAGCCATTGATAAAAACTAAGGAATGCATTTTTGTAAGTAGATGATGCTTGGTTTTGCCTGTAGTGAGTTACAATAGGGATGTTTTCCTCTGTGAGTACTTGTTATTTTGTTGCATAACTAGAATAAAGAGCAGTTCTTTTAATGGATGAACATTTGAGTAGCTGATGTGAAAAAGGTAAGAATTGATGTATAGCATTAAAAAAATGCTGTATTTCAAGTATTTCCCACAGTTTCTTTTGGGAGAAATGTATTCAATCACTAGTTAGTGCACTTAACATACTTTGCCTAAGTACAGTTCAGTAACTTTGCTGGTTTTTTGGCTTTGTTTTTTTTTTTTGTCCTTGAATTTAGCTATCGATTTATGATAATGGACCGATTTGGCAGAGATCTTCAGAAGATGTATGAAGAGAATGCAAAGCAGTTTTCCCATAAAACCGTACTACAATTAGGCCTGAGAATAGTAAGTTTAAAAAATACATCCCTGTGTAAATGTCTCAGTTCAGTCCCACTTTTGTGCCGAGTCCAGGTCCTCTGGTGGGCAGACCTGGGTACTGCATTTACACAACTTATGTTTTGTTAGCTTGATATTCTGGAGTATGTCCATGAGCATGAATACGTGCATGGAGACATCAAGGCCGCAAACCTCCTTCTGAGTTACAAGAACCCTAATCAGGTATTTATAATGCATTTTACTCCTCATGTTTTAAACCTTCTATTTGACAACAGTGAAGGTACTTTGAACCTGTGAAATCTAGCAGAAGCTCATTTGTAAGAATGTATATGGTAACATTATTTCTGCTTGACATTTTTATCTAGTTAATATTCTATGATTTTTTAATGCATTTTGCTGGACAGTTATCAATTGACTATTTGGCCTAAATAGTATTCTAGAGAAATTCTCGAGATTAAAAAAAAATTGACTCACAAATAGGTATTTGCAGGTGGAAGCCTAAAATTATATAGCACACTGGTAAATTACTTTTGCCTGTCTGCATTGTTACCTCTGTGCTTTGTTCAAGAAATCCACCAGATAAGTGTTCTGTTACTTTGAAAAATTGGTCTTTAAAGTGTTGATTGTTCCATTTGGTTTACGGAAGTCTTTCATTTTTCTGCATTTTTAACTATCTTTACTATTCAAACAACACATATTAGAGATTCGAATTATGTATTTGTTCTTGCCCAAATGTTTTAGCTTGTGAAAGATGTAAAATAGTAAGTAATTTCAGTTCTCTCAAAGCAAATGTGTTGTTCGTGAAAAGCAGTAGTATGTAGTATTGTTCAAATGGGTCAACTGACTTTAAAGAAGGTAGCACAGTGAGTGTATTTATAACTCTATGGACATTGCTTCTTTTTTTGCTTGTTACTTGTTTTTTTTTTTTTTTTCTAAATCTGATTTTACTGGTAATAACTATTATACTGTACTTGCCTTCTGTAGCAGCAAGAAATGACTTGCAGATCAGACTGCTTTATGAAAAACAATAAAAACTAATTGACATTGTTTTCAAATCGCATGTGTTAAGATTAATAAAGTACTGAGAATCATTCAGAGTTGAACAACTTGCAATTCTTAATACTTTCGAAGAAGTCATGAGAATGGTGGGGAGTTGCATTTATTATTTGCATATTTTTTGTATTTATAATTCTTTAACCTTAGAATGCTTTGTGGAAATTACTAGGTGTACTTGGTGGATTATGGACTTGCCTACCGATACTGTCCTGAAGGAGTTCACAAAGTATATAAAGAAGATCCTAAAAGGTGCCATGATGGAACTATTGAATATACCAGTATTGATGCACACAAGGGTGTGGGTAAGGATGTAAAACTCAGCAACAGGCATTTGCATATCCTTTTTTATAAATAAAAGACTTCACAAAACTCAGTGCAGCAAATAAACAAACCAGGTTTCTGATTCTAAAAAAATGTTTTTCCTTTTATTTTTGGTGGGGTTTTTTTTGTTCTTTATGTGCTATGCTGGCATTTTTCTTTTTTTCTATTTACTAACTTTTACTAATTGTATTTTTAATGTAACTTTCTTAGGAGAGCCTTAATTTATAAAGATAAGAGGTTCAGCTTATTGCTTTTTATTAACCAAGTAGAAATTGAATAGTGCTTGTGAAATCTTGCTAGAAAAATAGGTCCTGGTTTTAGGAGAAAAATAGTTGCTTTTATCAATATGAAAATATTTTTTATTTTAACTCAAAAAACTTCATTTAATTACTTATGCCTATAGTCGCTGAACATTAAAAAACAAGCAGTGAGAAAAGATTGAATATGTAAAGGACAGGTTTATGTCTGATTAATCACTGAGGATTTATAGTGAATATCAACCTCATTTTCTTAATTCTTAAATTTTGCTTTATTAGCATGAGTGTTTTCTGCAAAAATAGCAGTTGTTGAAAATGATTATATACTTGAGGATACTTAAAGCTGAACATAACCAAAGACAACTTGATCTGCCAGTTTATACTTCTAGTGTGGCCTGGTCACTGTACATGTGAATTGTTTAGGTGGGGTTTTTTTTGTGGTTGCTTATTTCTAGGTGGGTTTTTTTTGTGAAGGCTTAGGGATCTGATCTCATACAGTCCTTTGTTCAGTTTTCAGGCTATGTAAAATAATTCAGCATTGTAGAATATTTTTTGGGGGAGGTGGGGTTTCAGCACTTCTACCTTTTTATAGACGAAGGGAAGCAAAAACTATTTTGAACAGAAAGTCAATCACTTCACTAACTTGTTCTATTTTTTCCACAACCTGAGTACTTGAAAAGCTTCCCAAATTGGGATAACTGCAGCATGTCATGTCTTTGAATAGGAGAGATTGATAAAGGACTTGAAAATGAAGTGATCCTTCCAGATGTAGGGAACAATATTTTTTCCTTCCTAGCTTTCATGCTAAAATAAAGACATAAGTAACAGATACAGTAGTGTTAGCATTGTCTTAACATATTTATAAATTTTTACTTTTGTTAAACTGTGTGTGCTTTATTAGTTGTTGTTATGGTTGGTTTTTTTGTGTATGCATATATATTTAGCACCATCGAGACGTGGTGATCTGGAGATCTTGGGTTACTGTATGATTCATTGGCTTAGTGGCCATCTCCCATGGGAAGATAATTTGAAAGATCCAAATTTTGTCAGAGACTCAAAAATCAGGTGAGAAACAATTTGTTTTCATTCTCTTTTGAAAATGAAAATGTCTTTCTGTAGAAATGCTTTGTACTTCCAGTATGTTCCCTTTCGGTGAGTAGCTATTGTTTTGTATACCTCCCATTTTCCTTTCGTGTCTCATGTATCCTTGACTTGTAATTAAACTTCACTTGTACTGTGCTGCTGGCTTCTTTAGCATATGTGAGATGTTTATTTTTCCACTGCAGTATTGGCACTTTAGAATTGCCATGGTGAAGCCAAAAGCACTCTTAGCAGGATGCAGGTAACCATCAGTCATGCTTTGCAGGAAGAGAAGTGGGGAGCGTGAGTCCATTTAACACTGTGCTCTGATGCACGAGGCAGAAGTGAAGGCTAAAGGGGAATCTTAAATGTCTTTGAGCATCATTCCAGCTAGAGCACTACTGTTACGGGATTTCAAAATTAGTTTTCATTTTATCCCTCAGCCTCAGTGTCAACATGCCTTCATCTTCCCCTCAGCCCAGATCAGCCTTCTCTTGTCACAATTTAATATGAAGAGAGCTGTCCCAGCACAGCAGTTTCTGTCTCATTACAAGTATTTGTTATATGGCTTCCTTAGCATTGGTATGTGTGGGTTGAAAATGGACCAGTTCTTTTTCTTCAGTCTTCTACTTGCTTTAAGAATCAAAGATTCTTTCAGGTGGCCCACCTGTTGGCATTCATCAGGTTCTCAAATGTGCTGCACACCTACAAATGGCTATACTAAGTCATAAGGGAGGCTTATGCAGTAGTGTTTCTTATATCTGATAGTGGCCCAAACTGTTGTACTTAAATAGTTTATCAGAACAGGACAAGATTGAAAATTCAATAGAAACAGTAATTCTGACTAATTTTGTTTTTCAGATGTAGAGATAATATTTCCATTTTGATGGACAAATGCTTTCCTGGGAAAAATAAACCAGGTAAGAGGAGCTATTTTAAAGTACTTGTTTACTGAACCTTTTACCTATTTTAATTCTTGCTTTCAATCAGGAACAACAGAGGCATTAATTAGCTTGTTGCTTAAGAGAAGCCTAGTCTTCATTTTCGCTGCAGTTATATATGCTACAGACACTTGGTTTCTGGTTAAGCACAGCATTCCTTTCATACGTACATAAAATGTGTAAATTGATTTTTCACAACTGAATTTTAGGTATGGAAAGTTAAGAAGTAATGCAGAGTTGAAGTATAGATTGTTTCTATTTGGCACAGGTGATTTGCTGAGTACATTATTAATTTTTTTTTAAACAGGCTCTAGTAGAAATACAGTTTCTTGGGATATTATTATTTAGTTATTTTTAGCTATTCCTTGTGATCAGAAGAGTTTTCTCATCCAAGTGTGACTTGTTTGTTTTTTCAGTGGTCTAATGCTTCATGTATTATTTAGTATATGTTTCAGTCTTGAACTGACGAAGCTCTGAGATAACATTGAATTTCCTTTTCCACATTTTAAAATATAGACATAAGAAATACCATGTAAATAAGCATTCATTGGTGAAGATTGGCCTATTAGGTTTTTTTACGACTGACTGTTTTCTTCATTGCAATAGCATGTAAAAAACAGTGATGCTGTCATCACTGGGTAATGAACCTTGGTATAATTTTTTTCTAAAATGTGTAGTAGTAAAGACATAATTATTATGAGTTTATAAATAACCATTTCAAGAATAGCATAAGTAGTGCATGCATAATTTCTGTCTCTTTTGTAGTAAAAGTGAATGATTAAATTGTTTTCAAATAGAAATTAATTGGAGGTGCCATTTCTTTAGATGAAATAGCCAAATATATGGAAAAGGTGAAGCTACTCAGCTATGAAGAGAAACCTGTTTATCAGCATTTCCGAGAAATACTTCTGCAAGGTCTCAAGGCCATTGGGCAAAAAGATGACGGCGTGCTTGACTTTGTCTTGGCAGAGAATGGAGACTTTCAAAGAAATCCCATGCAAAAGGTTTTACTCTAAAAATTCATGTAATCTTTTATTGCATTTGATTGAGTAAGAGTTAGTGGTGTTGGAAGTGGGTGTCATAACTTAATCCAGTAGCAAATAATTAAATAGTGAAATGTTTAAGTCCTAGTTGGAAACATTATTTCTCTAATTCAACTTAACTAATTGTTAATATAACTTAATACAGAATGATGTTTTAGAGGTACTTTCATTGTAGATAGTACCTTGGATAACATGACGTTATAATGATAGAATGACGTTTGAACAGATGAACATTTGGTTAATTTACTTACTTCTTTAAATTGGTAAAACTCCAGATGGATCAAAGTACATGTAACATTAGTCTGGTTTTTGTTTCGTATTAGTTTCCTTTCCATGACTAGTTCAAAGCTTAGTTTTAAGTGTACATCTTTATGCCAAGTATTTGATTCTGGAATTCACATATTGATTTTGCTGTGATCTAATACGTTATTTTTGAGTCTTAACTGTATTGGTAGGCTAGGGGTATTTTCTTCCTAGTATTTAAGAAGCCTTAAACTCTGGACTTGAATTCCAATTTGAATGCGGCATTAAGGACTTTTTAAGCTTTAGGGTAAGTGTATGTTAAAACAGCTTATACCCATAAAGAAGTGGTCACATAATGGGACAGTAATTATCATCTTCTACTTAAAACTGCATTTATTCCTTCTTTATTTACATTTGTTAATAGCAGGTGGTTGGTTTACTGGTTCCTTTGGCATGAACCGGGGAACTGAGCATTATAATACAGGGTAATAGTACAAGTACATTGCTTGCTTACTGACATGATCAGCAGTGTGTTAAAGATAGGGAAAAAGCAGGAAAAAAACCCCTGTAGGATTCTAAAGTCTTCTGAAGATATATAATTTCTTGGAACTTTTTCCCCAGTAAATAGTATTTTGGCTAAAATCATACAGCTGTAGTCTCTATACTAATATTTTCTGCTGAACTGAGTGTAAAGGTCCCTCCAAAAGGAGAATTTGATAGCCTAAGTTCTGTTTCCCCTGTGGTTTGATATGGCTTGAGACCTGTATTTTGGGGAAAAAATAATCTGTCTTTAATGGTTGGCTGGTTTCTTTGCTGAGTAAGTTGGCCTGCTGCAGAGCCAACATCTGTGACCTTTAATGTCCTTGTCCAGCAGAGATGTCTGGTGCTCATTTTCAGTGGAATAAAAACTTCAAAAATCTTAGTTTTTTAGCCTGTGTCAGTCAAGACAATTCCCAAAGGGAAAATAATCCTTTTCCACGTGTTCTTACCTCCTGACATCAAATAGAAGTAAGCCTTTCCATTGGGTTTCTTTTTTTTTTAATATACTTTGAGAACCATATGCATGGTCAGTTTACTCAGTTGTCTCAAATATGAAGCACTTAGATAAAACAAGGGAGTGCTACTGGCCCACTTGAGTAAGTGTTTTCAGCTGTCTGCTTCATATTTCAGTGGACTTGATGCTACTTCATGCCAGCTACTGCTAGAGTGTCTGGACAGAATAAGATTGATGGACATCATAACCTTCTTGCTTTTGACCAAACACTAGGACAGATGACTCTTCTTTCTATGCTGGATTTTGTAGGCCTTGTAGCAGCTACAGTGTAGGCTAAGGTAGAATATGACTTAGTGTTTTAAAGATAAGCTCCAAATTCCAAACTTCATTAAAAACTACTCTCCATAAAGACAATTTGCCATTGATCAGTAGCATTTTGCCTCTGAAAGCCAGGATCTTCTGTCATGTGCTGAATTTTGTTTGGCATGCTTAATGCCTAATTTGAAAAAAGAAAAATGCTGTCTGGCATCCACCCTTGAGAAGGTTGTGGCCTCTTACACAAAATACCTATGACATTTTGGCTCTACTGATATTGTAATTACAGCAGGTCTTAACACACCTATTCTTCATTTCTTTTGGTGCAATCTTCCATAATATTTTCTTAAAACAGTGCTTTTGACATTTTGAAGTTTTGCTGTTTCATAGCTAGGAGATAATATTTCTAGCTTCTGTGTAAATACATTCTTAGAATGTAGGATTCTCCTGTGCTATCAGCTAATTGAGCCATGGTGGGCATTGTATGATACATGTAAGCACTGTTGTTCTGGCATCTCAGTCATTCTCCAATATTGGTATCTGGGTAAAAGTCACAGATGTCTGCTGTATTAAAAGTTAGCATTTTATTTTCTATATCGTGTCTCAAGTTCCCCAGATATATGAGTAAATGAAACAGAGTCCACAGCTGTGCTCAAGGTTTTTCCTTTTTTTTTTTTTTTTTTTTGTATAGTAAACACGCTAATTTGTGAGTGTGGTATTCTCCAGTAGTTCTAGACAAACAAGAAGCTAGCAGTACCACGTACTGAAGGAAGTATTTCAAGCTCTTGACTAAATTATTTAGAGTAAGGACCACATTTTACTGCTGCTCAGTGCTGAAGAGTGTCTGGGAAATATTGGGAGTAAAGTAGCCTGGAAAAATACAGATCTTAGTGATTTGTGGTTCCTTTTAATGTTCAGGTTCAGATGTGCAGGTGTTGCTTTTGTCAGATGAATGCTGCCTGATTTCTACTGCTATGTAATTCACCTGCATCAAGATTAAGAAACCACTTTTTATTAAATAAGCTTGGAAACAAGATAAATGTATTTTTCTTTTGTGTAATATGTATTGAATATCTGTTTTTCTGATGAGCATTTAAAATGTTTCCTGGTACAATTGGGAGGAATGCATTATCTCTCATATAAAAGCAGTACAGTGCTGAAATAGTCCTCCTTAATTTTGGTCAGAATGAACAAAAGTGTCTGTGTTTATTCCTGCCTAATGCATCACAAATCTGCTGACATGCTAACCTTGGAGTCTTGGCTGGCAGTAATCAGGCCTGTGCACCGGCAGGAAAGATGTACCTAATGCACTCCATCAGTGCAGTTTGCATATGGAAGTTCTCACAGGGGAGCTGCCCTGTGCCAGCTGAGGGTTACCTGCCCACTGCAGTTATTGTATGTAATTATCGAACCAATCTGTTCAGCCCAGCAGGGTTTAGATGGTAATCATGAAGCAACACTTTGGAAAGGAAAGATGTAATGCACTCTTCCCTTCTCCCGTGAGCTGTGTGAAGTTGTAGCCACTTTTAAAGCTGTATTAGTAAAGCTCTAGTCTCACACAATTAAAAAATAAAGAAAGAAAGAAAAAGGAAAGGTAAAACTCCTCCAGTGTTCAATGCTTGTCATGTATGCCTGATGCAGGTCAGTTCATCTTTTGCAAAAATCATGGCTTTAAAACAGTAATTTTCCATAACTACTTCAGGAATACTTTGCAATAGTAAGATTAATTGTAATATACAGATAATAAGAGTTCTACCCATTTAGAGGTTTTAAGATAATGTGCCTTGAATAGAGTTCAGATTTTCCCAAAACCTCCCTTTGGAACAGAACCCATGGTTGCTATTTAAAAAAAAAAGTACTCTCAGTGAGTATTAGCTGCTTTTAAGCTGTGCAAAGAAAGCCTTAAGAAGCAAGGATCCAGATAAACTCGTATTTAATATGGCATAATTTTAGAAAACCCAATAAATAGGAACTTGGGATAAAATGTTTTTATGTGTTCTTTAAGTTTTTCAGATTGCTCCTTTTGTAAGGATCAATTTATTCAGTGTAGGTTAAAAAACCCCCCAGGTCACAGCACCTCATGTTTTCCTACATCAAAATTTCAGCTACTAAAGTGATCTGCAGATTGGGGAACTGTTGTTTTAAATTGTGTATGGTTTAGTACCAGTATTCTTGTGTTAATACAGGAATAAATTTTCTCTATGACTGGAGACATTTTATAATATAAAATAAAGGAATACCTTGTGAGGATATTGTCTGCTTTATGTGGTGTTTCCTGTTCTTGAGTTCAACTGTTAATTTTTTTTTTTTTTCCCCCCCCAGAAAAGAAGAAAGGCAGCAGCTGCAGCCAGTGAGAGCACTGAGGTGGAAATGGAAAATACAGGAAGTCCAAAAAAAAAGAGAGCTGCTACTTCTAGTAAGTCAAAAGATTGTTCTGACAGTCACATGTACTGGTGTGGCAGGATACCTTGGCTAAAGTCCAGACCCCCACACAGCCACTTGCTCCCCTCCTCAGTGGGACAGAAGGGAAAAATAGGATGAGAAAACCTGTGAAAAACAGTGAAATAAAACAAAGATGAGGAAATCTATTACTGTTTACTCTTTTGGCAAACCAGACTCAACTTGGGGAAAATAAATGTAATATATTGCAAATTTAAAATAAATTTGGATAGTGACAAATAATAAAACAGCACCTTTCCTTCCCCTTCCTCCAAGCTCAACCTAACTACTTCACCCTAAACTCTACCACTCTTTTTGCTCAGTGCAGGGGTCCTGGAGGGGAAGTGTGCTGTGGTCTCTGCTGCTCCTTCATCATTACATTTTTCCCCTGCTCCAGTGTGGGCTTTCTCTTTTGGGCTGCAGTCTTGGAGGGGGAAAAACAAAAAAGTGGCCCAGTTTTTTCAGGAAATACCCATTTTCTCCAGGTTGGGCTCTCACATGAGTTGCAGGGGATATCTTGTGCATTCTGGGTCCTTGCTGAGCTACAGGGAATATGTGCTCTGGTACCATGGAGTACTACCACTTCCACCTCTGACTTTGGTGTCCTGTCTGCTGTTTCCCACTCTTCTCCCTGCGCTGCTACTCCCTTCTACCTGTCCAGTAATTCTTTTTGTCCTTTCTTAAATCTTTCCACAGAGGTGGCACAAACAAATTTGGCTCAGATTTTGCCTGCAATGGGTTTGTTTTGAAGCTTTGGCCCACAGTGGGTTTGTACTGGAGCCAGCTGGAAAGGGCTGTGTCAGGCACAGGAGAGCAGCTGGCCTTTCCCCACAGAGGCCAGCCCTGAAGCTGACCTCAGCTTACCAAAACCCAGCCACATGGCCATAAAATGCCCTATAGAGCCTTTAGCTGTTCAAATGCTTTTGATCTTTTGCAATTTCTTTTTAGATTAACTTTATTAAATAAAGTTAAAATATTTCAACTTTCTATGTAAGAAAGGATTATGCTTCAATTAAGTAGTGCCCAAAGCTGCTGGAATTGCTAGGTGATGAGAATTGGTGGCTGAACCCTGTTATTTTCCCATCATTCATTCTCTGCTCATTCTCATTTTTGTCCTCCTGTCTTGTCCAGTTCACTGTTAGAACATGCTGACTCCTAGGATTCCTCTTCACAGAGTGTTAAAGCCAAGGGCTAACAGCAGCAGCTTCCAAAAGCAAGTGTGTTTAAAGTCAAGGAAAGGATTAGCTATAAGGATAGAAAATGCTGAAGCTATTATTTCAACATAATTTGGCATAGTTTCAGTGCAGTATGGAAAAAGTCATGGACAGATAAAGTAGGATTATTGAAAATCCAATGTGAGAAATCATCAGTAGATCTCTATAGGGTCAGCTGATGGTGAGTGTCCAGTCAAGCTGCTTTATGGATCCGACCTTGTAATGCCTTTATGTAAATGTGAATTGAATTCAAGTAATAGCAAAGATATTTTTTTCCTAAAGAATTTTTGATTTATAATTTTAAGTAAAATTCCAGATGTTGTCTGTGGTCAAATAGTCTAAAAATAATAAAGCAGTAGGACTGAAGTCTACGCCAAAACAAATCTCCTTGTTTAAAAACGGTTGATGAAGGAGTATTGCAGGATGGGAAACTGTAACCTTTCAAAGACAGTAATTATATTGGTGAGTTCTGGATTTACCCTGGTGTCCTTACTCAAACTGTATGGCACAAAGTACAAGGAACGAAGCTAATGTTATTCCAGGAGGTGACTCTGCTTTGGTCATTTTCAGCTGTTCATATTATAGAATTTTAATCATTAAGACCAGTGATTATTTCTCTTTTTTTGAATACCTATTTACTTATTGACCTCAAATTACTACAAATTCTCTGGTCTGTCAGTGGCTGAAGAAGTATTGATGGGATTATACTTTCTTTCAAAGCAATAGAATTATTTTATATTATGCTGACACAGTTTCAGCATTTTAGATATAATTTAAGACTTTTTAACAAAATACTTAAATACAGTTGACTGTTTTCTGGTTGTGATTTGATACACATGTGCAGAACATGCTTCCTTTTCTTATAATATATTATACTACTTTTTCCTGGGATTGTAGATTGAAATTCTTATAGAAGGGGATGGAAAAGAACTTGAAGAATTGCCATCCACTTGGTAACATCAGCTTTTTGTAAACAATGAGTTTTTTTCAGACTAAGTAAAGGTATTTGGGAGGCTTATAGATTTTCAACATAGGCTTAAATGAGAAAAACTTCCTCTTGCTAGTTCAGTAAAGTTACAGATGAAATGGCTCTAATTTCACCTTTTTACACTACTCAGTTTAATGAATACCAAGTAGAGGGAGTATATAAAATGCTTTCAGGTGAAATGTGATACATGTACTTACTCATTTGGTTCTCTCCAAATTTGGAATTAAAAACTTTACCAACTATTACATGATTCATAAACCTGGGTTGAAGGAAAGGGCAACTGTTTCATAATCTTTTCTGATTCTGATGCTTTTATAGTTTGAAAAGGCCTGATTATTATAGAAATACTTAAAACTGTGTTTCCAAATCTGACTAGTTTTGTGGTACCATGGACTTGTTTCTCCATTAAATGATTTTTCCTGTGACTAAAAAAAAATCCCGAAGTTCAGTAAAGTGGATACTTTCTTGATACCTCTTAGTTGTACAATTTGAAGTTGAATCATACAGGAATGCTTTAAAAGTTGTTGAAATTCTATTTTATTAGTTTCTAAGGGGCATAAATATGGTGGAATGGTGGTTGCTTTTCAGGTATTCAAACAAGATCTCATAAGTGTTTGAACAGAAAGGAATGGCAAGAAGAGCTGTGTAGCTTCTTGCTGTTCAGCTCATCAGCATTAACCACATCTGACCATGCAGTTTGTCTTGTCCACTCCAGAAGATTAGTTGTCCCCAAAAGATCCTGATCAGCTGTGTGGCATTTTGAGTACCCTAAGGTGCTCAGTGGCTATAGGAAGTCTGTCAGTATTGACGTCTGCTGGGGCTGGGGAGCCCCCAGACTTGGAGGAGGAGGAAGAATGGCACTGAGAAAGGACAGTCATCTGGAAATTCTTGCTTCTGCTGTCAGCTGCCCTTGGTTGTTCTCAGTGTAAGAGTGGCCACATCAGATGAGGTCATTAAAGGCCTTCTCTTCCAATCCTGTCAGCCATCAGTGTTTCTAGAGCAGTCAAGTGACTATTTGGAAACAGAATTTCAGAAAGTCCTTGAGAAGCAAGCTGTGTTGGACTTTCAAAATAAGTTGCATGAAATTTGGTGAAATTCTTAAATTGTTTTTTATTTATATTAACGCGTTACCAGCTTAATCTTTTTTTTTCCTGACATAATGAACCCATAGGCTTTCCTGAAAAGGGGAATTTTGCAAGGTATCCTTTATAAAGTAATATGGATGACACTGAAGTATTATATTAGCCAGTCTATCTCCACCAGGAAAAATGCTGTCAGAAGAGATGATTTCCATTTAAATGAGAAGCTTTTTCCCCCCTCTGTTGCAGCTCCATTTTCAGTGCTAGCTGCCTTCATGTACAGTAGTAAAATACAGAGGCTTATAAATGATGATACTGTTAAAACAGAATACCAACCTTTGCCATACACTGTTCATATCCACCAACGCTCATACAGGGGTGTAGTGCATAATGTGATAGGACTATATGCTTATTTTTGATCAGTTTGGTAGAATAGGCAGCTAGACAGGCATCCCCAGTGAAAATCTCATAAATTCTGGAAAAACAAGAGTTTTGTGAGAATTTGTGAATAATCCTAGGTTCAAAGCTACAATAAAAATAAAACAACTACCCTGGCAGGTTTTTTAAAATCTCAGAGTTGATGAAGATTGGATTAGAGCAATACAGAATTTTTTTAGAATAGCTTTTTTTATTCTCTGTTCTGAATTTTTTAAGACAGTTTTGGGGTTTATTAATTAGGACATATTAAGAAAAATACTAAAGTAGATACGACAATGAAAGTACTGTATTTTTAACTGTACTTTTAAGATAGTCAATACTATTAAGGGTAGGAATTCTGCAGGTTTGTATTGCGGGATGGCATCTACCATGTTAAGGCCTTAACTGGGGTCTTTGGTTACTCTTGCAATATAAATGAAGAACTGTGTGAACAGCTCCAATATGAAAACAGTCATACTGATGCATTGGTTAGAACAACATTCCAAAATGGTGGTTTAATATTGTGTCTCAATTAATAGGTACTTAGCTTTATGTTTATTTACCTTGCATGGCTTTGCATGAATCAGTATCTGGATTATTGTCTTAAATATTTTCTTTATTCAAGTAAGATTTATTACTTAATGTCCACTTAGGTGCATTTTTGCATTTAGAGAATTATTGGCCTTGTCACCAAGCTTTCGGAGAAAGCAAATCATATCTTTTTTGAGCTTCTTTCTGGTGCACCTTGTCACTTGTCTTTGTACCAATGCCCACATTACAGGTAGATTTTTTTTCATCTCTTAATTTCGTCTTCTAAAAGACTTATTTTCTGTGAAACTTGAACTGCACAATAGTTCTAATTGTGTCATACATCTCTTCCTTCTTGTGGAGGATTTGGTATTGACTCCTATCTGTTACAGACTCCAGGAGGAAGTAGATACGAGTTTTAAAACTGTGTATCCATCTCTGTGCTTAGTGACTGAAAGATCTGTCCCTTTCTGTGCCCTTCTTAGCTTTCCCTTACCTGTCTCAGGAATCTTGCAAGTTAAATGTTCTAGTACAAGAGTTATGTGGTCTGGTTTTAGAGGTTAATAGCATATACTGCAATGTTGTATCTAGAAATTACCAGAAAGATTTGGGTTTTAAGCAGAGAAATACTGTTTTCAGTTGCCTAAAATATTGACAAACTCACTTCTAATATTCTAATATTTTTCATTAAGTATATTCAAACACAATATGAAGTGATCTGTCTTTTTATGCCTGCCCTGAGATTGTTTGAGGATCTTCAAAAGCTATTTAAATTAGAAAAGGTGTGGTAGGAGGTGATTTTAATTTTAAAGATTTTTAAATATTGCAGATAGGACGGTTAAAATAGATTTGGTTTATGTTTAATTTATCTTTGTGATTCTTCACAAATAGTAGGGTTTTTTCAACAATTTGCAAGTGACAAATTCAGTGAGAATTACTTTGAACATGTGCCACTAATCATAATAAAGAGAAAAAATTAGTTTCCAACATGTAAAGTATGGGAGTGTTACTGTGTACTTCTGTGTGTGCTTGGAACACAGTTCTTTATTTAATCTACCTTTATATTTTAGGCTTATTTACGTACAATATCTTCAGATAATTTCTAGCATTTAAACATATTTAAAATGTAAGTAATTTAGATTCCCTTTTTACATTTAATGGGATTTTCTTGTGTTTGCTGCTAATAGAAAGTATTAAATTAAAACAAAACACCTTGTAACAAAAATTTTCCATGTGTAAGGTTTTGTATAATGACACTACATGTAGAACTAAGTAACTTAAGAATAAAAAGTTATGTCTGCTTTTTTGGTTGTTTTTCTGTGACTTGAAGATGAATTGCAGTATGTTGAACAAATATTGCAATTCAAACTCAGATATAAAATTTGCAAGTGAAATTTTTCTACAGGAAAGAAAAATTGTACTGTAGTGACTCAGATTTTTACAGGGAACTAACCTTTTGCAAGATTGCAAGTAATGTTTTGAATTAAACTGCCTTCTTCCTGCAAATTGCTGTGTGGCAAAGAGGAAGGTTAACTTCAGACACATGCTGCATGGGACGAATGATTTCTGTTTATCTACAATTCTGTTTTGAAATATCTTCAGTGAAGCAATTTTTGCAAATAGAAGTAAACCAGTTTCAGTTTCATCTGCAACAATTTTATATGAAATTTTTTAAAAGAACACTCATATATTTGATGTTATCTAGAAGAAATACACAGGAATAAAGTCATAAATAATAGAGTCTTGTGTTCTGATGTTTTTCCTTATGAGAATATGAAAAGTATTTGCTTTATTTGTTGCAGGAAAGGGAGTACTTGGCAGAACAGAGTAGCTAAAGCTAAGCTCTATCCCACAACTTCACTGACTTCTCTCTCTCATCCCCACCCCACAGTCATATATTTACTGGAATTAATGTCCATATTTGCATTCTTCCAGCCTCTCCTTTTTTTTTCTGAGTTGTATTTCTGGATTCTTTTAGAAAAAGAGCTTCTGTGAAAACAGAAAAAGTCAACTAACCACAACTACTATTTGTCACCCTTGCCATTTCTTCAGCAGCTTCGGCGTACTGAAAAATGCTTGTTCGAGAAGTGTTATTCACCAGGTTTTTTCAGTTATGCAGGGGTTCCCTGCACTGGGCTGAACTGGTAAAGAACTTGTCAGAGGACTCTTCCTTAAAAGAAGGAAGAGTTTTCTTAAAAGAAGACTTCATCTTCTTACAATCTTCTTAAAAGAAGATTTTGTCTTTTACTTTAAAAGAAAAGTATCTCTTTGGTGCCATATTCAAACTGCCCAAAGTGATTGGAGAATGTTGCTGTTTCACTCATTAAATGCTGCAGCCTGGCCCAAGTTCCCATTTGATGTTTGCAGCTGGTTGCTGAATGTAGTCTTCAGCTTCTACCACTATTTGCTTATTTCTTCCATATGTAAATAGCAAATGTATGGGTTCTGTTTTCTTGTTTCCTTTTTCAATCTCATGATTGCAGAACCCTTTTAAGGCACAGTTGAAGGAAAAAAGTCTCCTAGAGAGCCATCTAGCAAAATGATTTGGTTATTTGATACCAACAAAGACAGCTGAAATATACCTGAAACACATTTTACAAGAGAAAAGGGATACTGTGATCAGGAAGAATTTTGAAGAACTGGCAGTTCTAAGTTTAGCTGCTTTGGAAACCACAAGTATTTATTTATTACTTAAATTAGTAACAAAATTATTCTTGGGAATAATTTCTTGCACTGAGATCTGACATAGTGGCACATGTAAGATCGTAGATTAGGGACAGTCTCATTCCTACCTTATCACTTCTCAGGTTAACTGTGGCAATTTCACACATTTATGTGTGGAATTCGGGCATTTAATACAGGCATGTAGTTGCCTGTATTAAAGCAATGTCAGTCCTAACACTGTCCTGCTGTGGCACAAGGGGTGTCTACACAGAAATGATGATTAAGCTTCATCCGTGTGGATACCAGTTGAGAGTATCTCTTCCAGAGAACTCCACCACATCATCCACCACTCCAGATTTACTGACCTTTGTTTCTTAAAGAGGTAAACATAGAGCAAAATGTGTGTATAAGATTGTGCACACGTATACATGGACATTAGGTTTGGGTTTCTTTTTGAGAAAGGAAACCTTATAGTGTCTGAGCAATGTACTCCACCACTTCTTTTGATGTTAGGTGTTTTATTCAGTGATGATGACTACAAATTTGGTTTAAGAGCTACAATTGCTGGAACTCTTAAGCCCATTAGCTGGAGACTGGCATGCACTTAGCCTTTGTCAGGTGTAGATTCAGCACATGGAAGTGATGCAGTTGGCTCACTTCTAGCATGTCTGCTGTTAGATATTTGTCACTTACCTGATGTTTGCTGACAGTCTAAAATCTCTATGTGGCTCTGTTTTCAAATATTCTAATCTATGATGTAACTTAGAAGTCACCTAAAACCTACCTGATTTTATCTGCTCTGTTGCTGTGTTTTCGTGTTTCCTAATCTCTGACTGACCTCCTTTTCATCAAAGAAGACAATTTAAACAGGAAAGTAGTGACTTTGTTTTTACCAAAGGAACTTCTGTAATTTTATTGAAACTTAAATTTTTTGACTTGAGCAGTTTTATTTCTTACTCGTAAGACTTGTGTGTTTCTGAAACAGTGTATGTAGAATTGGAGTATGAGAAGGGACATCAAGAAGAGATCTGCTCTATACACCAGTCTAATCAGTGTATGTTGGTATTAATCTTGATACATGCTAATATTTTATCTTAAAACCTGGATGATTATTCTAAAACTTCCCTGGTCAACACCACTTGTAATACTTAACTGTCCTTACTATTACAAAGGATTTAATATGGGGGGAGCATTTTAATATTTTTATTACCTAATATGAATTTCCCTTAAGCTTAGTAGTTGTTCTAGCCACTGTGGACATGAAAATCATTCTGCTCATTTTATGCAGCAACCTTTTGCACATCATATGTCTCCCATTTTTCTTTTTTTTACTCTCTTCAGATAAACAAGTTAAATTCAATGTTTTCTTGTTGTTGTTTTTGTTAGAGAGCTGGGAACCACTTTTTCTCCCCATTTTTCTCAGACCTTTTTTGTAGGATAGAGCCCAGAAGTATACACAGTACTGCTGGGTTTCTTTTGTAAAGCTCTGTTTTGCATTGTTCTCTGCCTCCTTGATTCACCCAAGTTTACTCATTGAGCTTAATGATCAGTGACTCCCACTGCTCAAAGGCTGTTGTCTTTGCAAGCAGCATCTTTCTTAAGGACTTCCATGAAATTCAGTTTTGCTTTTCTTTACCTGTACACTTGACATGGGTTGTGGAATTGTATATAGTTTTACAAGCAAGAACTGAAGTACTTAGGCATGATATCTTCAAGGAGGAATTTAGGATTAAGAAGAAAAAAAATTTAAAGTTTCATGACTAGGAGATGAAAAATATTTCATTGTTACTGTATATGCAAAAAGATAGAAATTTTTATTATGTGTAATATTTTTTTGTCAAAGTCACTGCGGTTGAATGCGATTCACAGAAATGAGCAGTGGTGTTTTGTTTTCTTCTTTTTCCCTGGTAGTAGGCAGGCAGGAATCCAAGTGCATGGAGGTTTTTATCATTACTTTTAGGTATGGTCTCTTTGAACAACCTGTCTGCCAGGTTTAATAGGAATCTTATTTAGATGGGATTATTCCTTACCTTTGTTAATAAAATATCGTCAAGTGATAGTTTGGATCTGTAGGCACGGTTGCACTGTTGGCTGAGCTGATTTAACAGCTGACATGGCCAAACAGAAATCTTCCTTTCTTTTTCACCTGTGGGCCTTCCACCTCCCCTTGTATAAACTCCACTCAGAATGCTCTAAGATGCCACATTTCACTAAGCCATGAGAATACCAGACCAAAATTTCATTGCTAAATGTCCTAGTTTCAGCTGGGATAGAGTTAATTTTCTTCCAAGTAGCTGGTACAGTGCTGTGTTTTAGATTCACTATGAGAATAATGTGGATAACACAGGTGTTTTTGCTGTTGCTGAGCAGTGCTTACCCTAAGTCAAGGACTTTCTAGTTTCCTGTGCTCTGCCAGTGAGGAGATGCACAGGAAGCCAGGAGGGAGCACAGCCAGGACAGCTGATCCAAACTGGCCAAAGGGATGTTCCATACCATGGAATGTCATACCCAGTATATAAAATGGGGGAGTTGGCTAGGAGGGGCCAGTTACTGCTGGGGGCTGGGCTGGGCATCAGTCAGTGAGTGATGAGCTCATGTATTGTGCATCATTGTGGGTTGGAGTTCTTTGACATGTGTGGTAATTCATCTCTTTTCTTTTGTTATTATTACTGTAATTATTGTAACTTTATTGTAATTATTAAACTGTTCCTATTTCAACCCATGGGTTTTTTTCCTTTTTTCCAATTCTCCTCCACTTCCCAGTGGGAGGGGAAGGGGATTTAGTGAATGAACTCTGCACAGTAGGTAGTTACTGTCTGGGGGTTAAACTGTGATCCCAGAGCTGGATGAGCTTAGCACAAGGTCCAAAAAATGGCTTAATACTGGAAAGCATTATAAAACTAAAAGTTGGCACATGGGGAGGAAGGAGGGGTGTAGATTTTGTAGAGGATCTAATTATTTTGGTGAAGATGAGCTAAAAAAATGACTCAGCTCCATGTGATGATACTCTTGGAGAAGTTAAATGGAACAACATGTTTTTTAGGAGAAAGTCAGTGCCCAGAAGTAGTTGTAGATTCTCCTCTGTCCATGGCATATTCCTCATCCCCACTTAAAGCTCAATGAATGATTTGAGTTGAGCTATCATTTTAAAAACTAAAAGTACTTTCTTGTGATCTGTTTTTGTTATTTTATTTAACACAAAGTCTGTCTTTTTGTTTTGTTTGAATTGCAGATGCAATTGCTACCAGAACCCAGAAGATGACCTCACCAAAATCCAAGAAAAGCACAGCAACCAGAAAGAGAGTCCAGAAGTAAATAATATATGGAGCAACAAATTAAGTTGCTCTGTGGCTCATTTCTGGGATTTTTTTTGTTGTTTTTTTTTTTTGTTGTTGTTTTTGTGGTTTTNTTGTTGTTGTTGTTTTTGTTTTTGTTTTTTGGGGGTTTTTTTTGTTTTTTTGTTTTGTTTTTTTATTTGTTGGTAGCACTGGAATCTTTTTCTTTCCCTTTTAAATGATGAATCCTGTACAAACATGGACAGCTGTTTGTACCTGCTTTTGAAGAATAAATGGTTTATTAAAATATTTGCATAAGTTATGTATACTTAAATACTAATGCAAAATTTTGCCAACTTTTGACGTGGGGATGCATTTTTATTCTTTTTATACATGAATTCATGTCTTAAAGGCAAACTAAAGGAGAGTGCTATTTTCCTGCTTTGTAATGTAGAGATAAAGTCTTATTTAATAGTTTCATTATGAATACTGTATAAGAAACAGCAGTGTTGCATCTGATTTCTCACAGTTCTGAGTAAAGTCATATTGGTGGTCACTTAAATGCACACTGAGATGAAGTCTAAAAAAGCAGAAGTAGCTTTTAAATATGTTTCAAGTGTTGGAATTAAAAACAGAACATAAGGCAAAAATCATGTCCTTCCATTCTAGTTTGTATAAAATGCATTCAAAAAGTTTTTTGGAAGACAGGTACTGAATTTTAGCCATTTTTTTTGCATAGTATTTGTGTTTGTATCACTTTTCCAATTATTCACAGTTTCTCTGGAAAGAAAGAGACCAGAATTTCAGACAAAGGGCCCAGGGCAAAGAAAAGTACCAGCCAAAAACCAATGCTTATTCTCAACCACTCCCTCAGGTTTTCTTTTTATATTAGTGAAAAGACTAGAATATAATTGTGAGTAACTCTGTGCAGGATCTAGTTCCATTGAAATACTGTCTCACATTTGCTTCTCATAGCATTAATGGTTTACCTTTTTAATACTTGAGGAGCATGTAATCTTCCAAATCCTTTTCTAAAAGTACTTCCTTGATTAGCTTTGAGTCCTCTCTTCAGAGTTGTAAGTCATAAAATAGTGTGTTGAATTCCAGTGTGAAACACTGCTACTTTTCATATATCTGCTGTAACATACACATAATAAGGCATGAACATCATTCTTATCAGGGCAAGCGAAAGTTTGGCAAACCAAAAGGAATCCATATGAGCCAATGAGAGTGCATTCATGTGGATGTACAGCTTGCTTGATTGTATAATGTCTGAGTAGGAACTCATGAGATTAAGTAAATAAGTTGTAGCATGAAATGTTGAATGAATGAATGATGAAGTTATGTTTTGTAACAAGGGAATCCATTGTTTTGAAATAAAACTGGAATACCATATTTAAGAGGTGCTTTCTCATTTCTGTTGACTGTTAGGCTCCTTTTCCTGGGTATTAGCAAAGTGTGGCTGACAACTTTAGGCGTAGCATTCTCTTCATTTCAGATGTAAAGATAGGATTGCTAAAGCCTCTCTCATGTTTAAAACTCCTCAAAGTGAACTCTTGTTTTAATGACTTTGTTTAATCATTTTGTTCAGAAAGTATGTTACACTGTTCTGAATAGCTATTGTCAGGAAGGCATAGTGTATTCTTTTCCTTGTCACAGACTCGAAGTTAATGTCATTCTTTTGTACTTCAGTATAGTATGTTTGACATTTTATTTTTTTTAGTAACTTATTTACCAGTAAACTTCCTTTGATTACTTTCCAAGTTTTCAAGCAGTGTGTTTTCTTTTGACACCACCAAAGCCAAATGGAACAAAGAGTTATTTCCATATATTTGAAAAGAATGTTTTGAGGTGCGAGTTTCATAAGCCACCCCTACCTCCTCCCACCCCAAAAATGTCATGGAAAAAGATGTCCTGGCAAGTGTTCTGTGAAGGAAAAGGGTGCTTTTTGTTCAAGGTGGATGTTGTTTCAGGGCTTGTCTCTGCTCACAAGGCACTGCAAAACCCCAGGCTCCAGCTCGCTGTAACTGCAGTAGTGTTTAAAGCGAGGGATGGCCAGGAGGAGCGGAGGGGAAGGCTGTGATCGTACCTGCAGCGCTACCGTATGGATCACATACAGTGTGTGCTTGCACACACATGTTCTCTCTGCTTTGCAAAGCACTGAGGGGGAAATACAGCACTTCATGAGAGGCGGAGGGTGCAGTCGGATTTTGTTGACATCCCCGTTTGAAAGTAAAGCCCCTAACACAAAAGAAGCAAGCTGCCTTTAGACTGCATTTACTGCTCTTGATGACTCCAGTTGTGTGTAAATATTAGAAAACAGCAGGGTCCTGCATTCCAAGAATCACTTGAGCAGTGCCATGAAGACAAGTGTCCTTACTAGTATTGTAGTCATACTCCCAAGCTCTCCTGCTGTTTCTAATCTGTGCGTGCAGCCGTGAAAAAACTGGACTGACATTTACAGGCACAGCAGGGAGACACTTGAGTAGGGAATGTTAAAGACTCCGCTACCTATGTTTCAAAGTGGCCACCATACATGATAAATCTTCACAGGAGAACTAGTCAGCACTTCAGCTGATGGTGTAATGAGGATATTGATAATGAAGCACAGAATGCTTCTTTTAGTGCTTGAACATTTTGCAGACAGATTGTTTATATTTTCCCCTAATCTAAAATATCTGAAGACACAGTCAAATTCAGGATGGATATAACATATCTTTTAGATGGTGCTGGTTTGATAATTTTTGCAGGATTATTTTCCAATAGATATAAAATAATAACTCCCAATATTTGCTGCAGCTAGCATTAAGAAGGGGGTCAGTTGCTTTCCTGAGTAGTTTGACAGACTTTCTCACTGTTTTGTCCCAGTGAGCTGCCAGATTTGGGATGCCATAATACCAGTAATGCAATTAGGTTTTCTGCACGTTGTCTGGTTGACTTCTCAGTTAAGAGTTTCTTTCCCTTTGGGAATAAGACTAGACAGACTGTCATTTGCTATTACTAATTCTGCTTAGCATTATCACTGGGGCTTTTCTGTAATTAGCTATCTTAGTTGGCTCTTAAATTTTAATAGCCAATTGAAGCTACATTTTAGCCAAGTTCCATATCTAAATTGCATTCAGTCCATTAACAAAGTTGGTTAAAAGGCTATTAAAACAAAAGCCAATATATGGTGGTTAGCACTTACATCTTTGCAGCAGTAGCAGTACCAGCCTCCAATGAATAGTCTCAAGAAATGGCACTTCCTTCTAGAAAGGAAGTGCATGAAGAATGACCAAAGTTTGTTTTGGGAACAAAAGCTGAATACTTGTAGAAAAAGTAAATAAATTGAAGTGTGTCTTTTCTGGAAGAATGTGGGAGAGATGGTGGGGGGAGATGTAGAAGGGGGCAATTAATGGTTCTGCTCAGATTTGACAGGTTCTGGAAAAGCCAAATAAATGAAATGATGTTTTTCTCCATTTCAGCTGATCAAAATTATTAGCAAAACCATCTGAAGCACCTTCTGGTGGAATTGTCATCTTGCTGAGTTTAGTTTGTAAAACATCCTGCCAGACATTAAAAAAACTGTAAGCATGCCAGCACATAGGCTCAGAGCACCACTTCTCTAATTGATAGACCCTCTAATTTTCTTTTTTACTGAAGATCATGGCTGGATACCTCAGCCTCCCATGTCATTTAATGTAGCATCAGTCTGAATTTTTTTATCCCTAGTAGCGTTTGTTTAAATTAGCTTTTTCTCCTCTTTTCTTTCTTAAGGTGTAGACAGGAGATTAACTGCCTTTGGTTTATCCTGTGACTAATAATGCCTGTCTCAGACTTTTCTGCTTAAAAAAAAAATCTTTACTTTTGGGAAGACATCAGATATTAGTGCTGCTATGGCTTTAACAGCGAGTCTACCAGTTGCTGATGAGCTGTTTCAAGGATGGTTTGCAGTGCCCTGCAATAGGTGATGATAGGTGAGTATCAGTAGCTTCATTGTAGGAGGTGTGAGGCAGACTCCAGAATGTGTCTTAATAACCAGTATATATCTGCTTTTGCCAGCATATGTAGTGGGACATCTGAATGAGAGTTTCCATAGTGTACCAGTTCCATTGCAAAACAGAACACAGAGCTGGTGCAATTCCTTTACCTCCTGTGTTGTTTTGGGGGTGATGGGCTCTTTGCAGTGATGAGGTACTGAAATGGAAAAGGAATCTGTTCTTTGTGAGAAGTGATTTTCATTATGTCCTTTCTCAAAGGCAGAAAGAAAGCAAATGTGGTGGGATCAACTTTTTTGAAAAGTCCTAGAGTCCTAGTTAGGATCTCAGATAGCTTTATGCAACTGCATGCTAACTCATAAGCATTTCAGTTTTCTTCACTGATATTATCAAGATTCAGCAGCTGAAGATTTAGAAAGTTGATTCCATGAATTTGATGCTTCATTTAAGTCCTTTATGAATGGTACCTCTGTAGCACCAGGTTGGGGTTTAGAAAAATGCAACAGCTCTAACTGGCTGCTACAATTCGACTACATTTCTCTACATGGATGTGCCATGTTTTTAAATATGAAATCACAAACAGTATTGCACTTGTACTTCTTTCTGGAGTCTGTGTTTCATCTTATCTTAACAAAACCTGTCTTCTTCCAGACTGGTGCATATCTTGCCCATGTAGTCTTCCATGCCAGATTTTAATGCCCTTGCATTTAGTTCTGCATACCTGAAATTGTCAAATGGCCCTCAAGTTTCACAGCTTCCTAAGCTGCTGTAAGTGAAGCTTTTTCTTCCGCAT
Source organism: Promerops cafer (assembly GCA_013398275.1). Classification (NCBI taxonomy): domain Eukaryota; kingdom Metazoa; phylum Chordata; class Aves; order Passeriformes; family Nectariniidae; genus Promerops; species Promerops cafer. Next base: position 160,507 of record VZSE01014407.1, on the reverse strand, counting down.
TGAGAATGCTGCAACAAGTCAAAATTGAGGTTTTGCATTTTCTCAGGAGTACCCCAAAGAGTGAAAGAGTTGTGGAGGAACTGTCATTTGATCGGAGAAAGACTGGCTACCATATTTCTACCCCTTGTCTTGGAAGGTCAGCTTTCCAACACTGCAGACCTTAGTTGCTGTGATGGGCTTTCATAAGTATACTCAAAAGAAATGTGGTGAGAGCACAGTGAGACAGCTGTGAAGTATAGTAAAAGTGAAAAGAAAATATACATTTTTATGAACTTTCCTGAACTAATTCCTTTTACCAGACCAGGCAGGTCTTCCAGACAGGAAGAAGCTGGCACACTGGGGATCTGCATCTGCAGCTTCTGAGAGAAGAAAAATTCTTCCTTGGCAAATGGAGCTAGAAATCCAGAAAATTAAGGATTAATATGTTCATTTATACAGAAGCAGTGAGAACACAATAACATGAAATACAAGCAAGGAGGATGCATTTAAAAGACAAAAGAGCCCTGGAAGGGACGGTATTTAGCTTTGTTCAGAATGCAAACTCTAACATGCAGTTCTGGGAATTGGTGAATTGCACAGCTTAATGTTAAAAGAAATTACTTCATACCACAAGTAATACACGATCTGTGCCTTGAAAACCTGAAGGTATTTCCTCTTTCTGCCAGGAGAGGAGTGGAACACTGGATCTACTTGAAAGTAAGTAACCCTCCAGCTAATTTTGTCTATCTGCTGCTAAACCTGAACAAAAATAGTGTAAGCAATAAATTGAATTCCTTTCTGAAAAGAGATATATCTATAAAAAAATAATATTGCCTTTATTCTTACATTCTCGCTAATCTCTCATTGTGGAGCTGTTTCCTTTGGATTGGTGAGGGTGGATCTGCAGTAGCAAATGTGCAGTCCTTGACTCACTTCTAACAGTACTTGGTGATAGCCACAGCAAAAAACACACAGCAAAGAGCACCACATTTAGAAGACAATGTAGTGCTGAAAATATCTGAGTGTGGTGTAACAACTGGTTTCCTCTGTCACTGGGAGAACTGATCATCAGTAATTTGTAGACTTTGGGCTTTTTTAATTGGTGTGGTCAAATTTGGACGGAGGCGGAATTTGAAATTATCTCTTATCCAGACCAGGTATCACCTGATAAATCTCTCTGGAGACTGATAACAGCTTTTGCCTTTATTCTTATATGTGAGATGGTTTATGTGTGGCAGTGAGTTGTGTCAATGATTGCTTGTTTCCCTTCCTCATGGCAAAGCCCTCCTACAACAATTTTGAAATTTGTCATCCATTTCTGGTGAAAGCACTGCCCAAGATTTTCTCTAAATCTGACCAGAATACTTTTCTTTCAGTGCATGGAAACTATTCTAGTTTGGGGGTGAATTCCAGTTGTTTATATTGAAAGCCTGATGTTTCAGGTAGTAGTGCCCAAAATATTATTTGAAGCCAGTAAGGGCTGCAGGTAACCACTATCTCTGAAAATCAAGTTTATGTTCCTCTGAAAGTGTATCCTTTGCCTGCTAGGAAGATAATGATATTTTTGGCTGTCAAGCACACTGCTGAATTATCTTTAAATATTAGGGATAGGAGCAAAATTGCAAGAGAGACCCTAACAAGGAATGGGTAATTCAGAAGTGAAATTGCATGCTGCAAACCAGTAACTTGAGCTGAACCATAGAAATTGTGCTTGAACTTGACATTCCTTGATTAACTAAGGGTACGGTGTCCAAGGTAATGAGGAGTTGGAGGAGTGAGAAAAAATGTATTTAAATGTGTATGTCTTTTTGCTGCATTCTTCACAGGTTTTTTTCATAATGTCTGTTATAAACTCTTTCAAGATGTGGTTGTCTTCTTACCCCTCTGCATAATACCTGCTGTACTAGAATGTGAGAAGTTGAGTGCCTGTGATAAAACAAATTTCCTTTTATTAGTTATTTTGTTTATTCCATGGCAATATGCTTCTTCCTTCTGCCTTTCAAGGGAATATTTTGATTATTCAACAAGTATTTTAGCTTTATTAGACTAATTATTTAGCCTCATTAGATTAATTATTAGCCGTAATGAAATTCATGTTGCCCTGAAGAGCACAGAAAATGAGGGGAGATATGGGAGACTTGGGGCACTGGCAGGCATTGGAGTAAGCCAGGGCAAAACATTGTGCTTATAGCTGAGGAAATGGAGTGGCTGTTCTGGACAGGCTCTCTTGCCCAAGGCTGGTGATTCAAGGTGTGGGCCTTTCTTACAAGTGTGGCTGCCTTGCTGCTTCCTCTTCATCACATCTGCCTGGTAAAAGCAAGACAGAGCCATCTGCCTTGGGTCTTTCCTTCATTTGTCTCTTTCAATCCTATGCATCTGATTTCTTCCTCATTTCAGCACAGACAATGCCACTTGCTGCACTGTTCTAAGCAATCACTCTTGCAATGTTCAGAGCCCTGGGACCAGAAGTCTGAGTCCTGCACAGGTACTAGGGGACCTACTAGATCACTATGGGTCACCTGAGTTTTGCAGCTTGGCAGAGGCTATAACATTACATGGAGCTTTTAAGGAGACAAATAGTGTATGAGAGTTTCCTCTCTGTTCTCGCCTAAACTCTCTTCTTTTATTTCTTTTTTTTTCCACTGTAACATCTCCTCAGATCTTTATACATTCTACAGATGTTGTTCTCTCCCTTCCATCCACTTTCACTCTACTTCTCTCCTACAGAAACATCTGACAACTCATCAGAGAAGCCTACACTCACTGTGTTTCCACATTATCATTTTGCCTTTGACGATCCTATTAGTTTTTCTGAAAGACTATCAAACTGGGAATGAAATGTACCAAGGAAGTGATTTCTTCCAGAAAACAGTTTTATCCAATTGCATGATATTCAGCCACCAGAGTATTCCTTCACTTCACAGGCATGATAGTTGTCTGTGTATGTCTCATCTAGGGATGACTTCTCAGGACGGCTTGAGTTTCTTAATATATTAATAGTCCCCAAGGGAGAGCCCCTACTTATCTCTTGAAGTCTCAAGTATCTAGATTGAAAGATGGACAAATGATTTTGTAATTCATATCACATTCCACTGGGATTTTTTTTTCCCCTGAGGAAACCTGCCTGAATGCATGGATGGTCCATATAGGTCAGCAGCAAGCAATGGAGTGTCCAACTAAAAATTGCAAGTTATATTTCTAACTGCAAGACTTCTTCAGATAAGTGCCAGGGGATATTATGTACCCCTGATTAGTCTAGTAGAACACCAGTCAAATGGGGATCCAAACCTCTCATGGCAAAGGGAATGGCATCATTTTCCGTCTTAGGAATGGCTACCTGTTCAAAAAGTGGAACTTTAACAAGAACAGCATTCATTAAATAGATGTCCATAATTAAAAAAAAAATAATGTCTACTAAGAGATTTCCATTCTTTTATTTCCTTTGTTGCAACCTGAAGATGATATCTTTGTCTGAACTGGTAAATTTCAAACCCTGCCCCAGTAGGTGCATTCCAGAAATGGGCAAGAACACACCTGCTCTTTTCTCACAAGCAGTGACACGTTTCTAGTGTATGATCTGCTGGCAAGTTATTTAAGCCATCAGCCCACAAAAGACTATCCAACTTGCATAACTACACACCTTATAATGCTCACAGAATTTGTGAGCATTGCCAGTTAACTATGTTTGAACAAGCTATGGTGCAGGTGTGGTCTGTTCTTCCCCTCCTCCTGGTGACATCCCTGTGTCTGAAGGAGGCATTCCTCAAGAGAAAGGGTAGGGAACATCTGATGGGTGGATGGGGAAGAAGAATTTTAGGAAAGCTGCTCCAGAGACACTTGTCTCCAGGAAGTCATAAGTCCCAGTTCCATGTACACTTGATAATCATCACTTCTGCCTTTGATACCATAGTGTATTACCCAATTTGCTGTCATTTATTGTCACAGGATAATCTAGAAAGTTTTTCCATTCTGTCATAAGTTCTTCCAGGTCTTATTCCAGGATCTGGATTTCTTGCTTTGTGTTTCTCTGAAGGAATCAATCAAACATACGTGATGACGCTGATTTAATTTTAGTGGTAGATTAATCCTGATAATTAATGAAGCACTCTCAAATATAGTAAGGGAGACTTTTATAAGTCCAACAAGAAGGTTGGAAAAGTTAGAAAACAAGGTTGGAAAGAATTAATGTCTCTCTGAATGGAGCACTTCCTTGCTTTTTGAAAGCCTGGGGTATTTTTTTGTCTTTGTAGAGTATCAGCCCAGTCTAAACACTGAAACAAGGTGGGTGAATAAAACTTCAATAGATCTTTGATCATTCAGACTCTGCAGAAATTCAGGGCAAATCATTGCTGCCTAGCTCTGTTTTCAGAACAAAGGTTTTTAGAGCAGTCAAGTTCAGCAATTACTATTTTTGAAATTTTAACGGATCACTAAGATACATTAATCTTTTTTTGCTTCCTCCTCATCAAAGTATTTGATTACCATTTGATGGTTGGAGGACATCACAGTCAGAAACCCTTTGGCTCTCACTGCTGCATCCTTTACAAAGCAGCAGCTGAGTTCAAGACCTGCCCCAGAATTCATGCCTGGTTTCTACCTCCTTTTGAGAGGTTGAGTGGTGTTAAGAGTTGTACATAGCTTACAGAGGGCATACACATAAGTGATACCAAATGGAATTGAACTATTTCTGAAATGTTGAGGAGTACCTCTGATGCAGAGCACAGTTCTTTTAAGAATTAGGGCATGCTATTCCTCTACAGTTCTTTGCTGTGCCAAAAGAGGACTAGTCAGTGGATTATTTATATAAAACTTGCATTAAGTTTTTCTTCATACTAATGATGAGGATAGCATGTGTAGAAATTTATTTTTACTTTCAGGATTTCTTACAGCTGGTCTATTTTACCAAGCTTAAGATTCAATCTATTCTCCATTAGACTGTTTTGTCCTTATCAACGATCCTGACATTATATTGATGAGATAAAAATATGAAAGGGAAGAATCTACAAGCTCAAACTCAGAAAAAGAGCTTTTTTCCCCCCCTTACGCTATTTTGTCCTTTCTACCCTGCAAAACATAAGCAAGCACTAGAAGAGAAAAATTAATCAATAGCAAACCAAATTATACAGAGGGACATTATTTTTCACCTACCCTTTTTAGAAGGGTAATTGAAAGAGACAGAAGTCAACTAAATTTAGTACATTAAAACAATGTACAGTACTGTGAGTACTTCAGCCTAATGGATCAAATATAGTTCTTTAAATCCTTCCCATTACAAATCCAAGGAGAGAGAATTAAAAGAGGCTTTATTTTCAGAGTTGTTAGTCAGTTAACTGTAAAATAATTTCCAAAGATAAAAAGATGTCCTCAATACTTAATACTATGTGGATTCAGGTTGGAATATTTTTGTTCTGCAAAGTTTCCATCACTAGAATCTCTTTTCTTCCTTGTACAGACATTTAAAGTCCACATCCAGACCTGTTAAGTCTTATTCTCAGAGAATGAGACTCATTTGGTTCATTCCTGTCTTACATGTTTCTATGGATGGGCTTGATATCAATCAGAGAATAGATTCACATTTCAACTAAGCCAATCCAGTGGGCACCTGGGGCCAGTGGCACAGTCCCATTTCCTTTTGCTGTTCCCTGGTAATGTGTTCCTGCCCCCTTTGCAGTGGTAATATTGTTGCTCATTGCAGTGAACTACCTAAACCTGCTGGGTTTACAACCCTTTGTTAAAATAGGGCTTGGGAATTTTCTTAATTTGTTTTCTGAAGTAAAGTTTAAAGCCCCTTTTAAACTAAGAAATAATTCTGTTTTCCTGGCACATAATACTTTAATATCATCCATTACTGGGCTGGATGTAAATCATTTAGGTACTGGCCAAAAGTAATTGTTCAACAGCTCTAAATACCTGTATTGTCCCAAGAGTTCCACATGCCTTTCTGAGAAATTCCTTTCTACCTTTGAACAGTGGAGAATTAGCCAAGTATCTGATCAAGTTGCATCATTATGCCACATCACCAATATTTTCTTATTGAGAATAAGATATATATATTCTTATAGAATATATCTATCATGCATTAAGTCGCATTAAGTCACACATTAAGTCGCATGTGAAAGCCAATTATGAAAACCAAACTTTTGGAGGCCAAAGAAGAAATTAAAAACCTACAATTACCTCCATTTTCCAACACTGCTTCTAGTAGAGGAGCCTCAGGCATCACCATGCATTGTCACTCAGCCTGGTGCCTGCGTCACATTTTGCTGTCTCCTTGTCACCAATCTAGCAGGTCACAGGGTTAATTCTAGAATGTCCATTTCAAGCTATTAACTTTGTAATCAGAATAAGTGTTGGTTTGGAACGTGATGAAGTGGTTTAGAGTAATTTCCAGGGCTGTCAAGAGGCACATGCTAGCTCTGTGACTGCAAGAGACATGCGGTGGGAGCTGAATGATTGGCAGGGACAAGTTAGAACCAGTTGCTGCTAGGCTGTCCTGTATGGGTTGTTGCATTATCATAAAGCCATGCATATACAATAGGTGGATTTGATTTTTCACTGAATGGATTACCAGTAAGTCTATGAGGTGGTCATGACATTATATTTCACTGTAACATTGAGTGGAAACAAAACACACATCCTTTCTCCCAAAAGCAGTGGCCCCCAGAAAGTCTCTTTGTGTTAGCAGGATAATGAGAGCCTTCAAAATTTTAGGCACTCACCTGAAATGTGCATGTCTGAAGCTTTGTGTGGTGTAATTATAAAGGGAAGTCATTCTTCCCAGTAGTATATTAGCTGTTTGAGAGAAAGAGAAATTACAAAGAATGTGGAGTGTAAAATGAGTCTTGATGTTTTAAATAGTATTGACTAGAGCATCTAAAGAATTCCGTGGGCTGCTTGATAAAGCAGAAAGAGACAATAGAGAATTTTCTACATGCTGGCTTTGCAGAAACATTTTCTACATTTGATTGTTTGATTGAGTGCAACAACAGAGTATGCAAAACATTCGGGATCAATAATGTTTTTGTACATCCTTTTTTCAAAGATGCTAAGTTATTCTGCAAGAACTGAGCATCAGTAGGAGAAGCTCATATCTAGGAACTAGGTACCCTCTTCTCTTTAAAGGGAAACAGGGAACCGGAAACACAGTTCATCTTGGTCAGCATCACATGCTAAGGCAGGTACTAAATTGCATATAAAATTGCCAGACAGCACATGTCACTTCATCTCCTGGTGCTTCATACAAGCCCTGGAAAGTGTTTGTTCTTGATTAACTGTCAAGCTAAGTTATTTAGGTCCAATGTTAATGGCCTATGGAGGCCTTGTGAAGTAAACCAGCCTCAGCCTATTCAGTCAAATTCAAGGAGCTATCTATCTGCAGTGGAAACTATATAGGTTCTTCTCTAAACTCCTTTGTAAGTCACAAACAAGGAGAAGGGTATGTTCTGGATTATTTCTCTTGTCCATTTGCTTTTAAATATGAAGGGTAGCACAGAACCAATCATCTGGCCTGTCCTGGGCTGGGAATTACATTAATCACCTTAAGATGGCAAATGTATGTGCTGCACCAACCAAGTATTCACGTGGCTGCCAGTTTCCCAAAGCCCTTTAGCAGTTAAAATATAATTACCTGTGTGGACACAAGATGGTTGACTGAATAGGTTATATCATCAACATAATTATAATGCTAGTACTCTGTAGGTGTTATGGAGGGCAGAAGCTAACACATTTCTGCCTTTTTATCTGAGGGAAACATCCTAATGCTTCCAGCAGGGAAGTCAACATGCTGCTGGGTTCAGTGCCTGTCTCTGAGACTGGATAAGTTTTCGAGCCTTTCTCACCTCTCTTTAAGAAATGTTAAACTCATAACCTGTTTCTGAGAAGTTATTTGCATTTCATAAACAAAGAATCCTATGCAAAAGTAAATTCTGATTACTTAAGTATTTGCAACATCTTGTGTGAACGCTCCCACTACTTTCCTGAAACCTTCTACTTCACACAAGTGGGCACACTAAACAGGCATAACTTCCTTTGCATTTTGAGGATCTGATCTTTTCAAAATGGTAGATACTATTTTTATAGGAAGCTTCTGGTACATAATTAGTAAAAGAACAGATATATTTACCTTTTGAAATAATTATATACAATTTCTCATTTTTCTAGTAATTCCATGAATGCAATCAGGTCATCAGATAGTGGGAAGAATTCTAAATATATATTCATAGAGGGCATTTTCCCAGAAAGGGAAATAACAATGCACAAGATAGTGTATTAGAGCAGTAAAAGTCATCCACTATTTTTACAAGTTTGGGTTAAATGTAAGGTGTTTTGTAATGCTAATAAAAATAGCTGTGCTTCACTTTCTGAGGATAATGAGGGGGGACAAAAGCGGTGCCTCCATCTTCTGAAATTTTGAGGGGGAAGTTAGTTGTCAGGAGATGGTTTGAAACAGATGCTCAGGTAATGTAAGGAATGCACGTGAGTGCACAGAGTCCAGCATTCCTAGATCCATTATTGTTGAACACAGCCTCTCCAAGACGACACTCCATGCTTTTTTGTATTGAGTGTAATTAGGTCATTACAGAAATGTGTTGTCTTCCTCTTCTCAGTACTTGCTACAGCAGCCCAGAAGGAAGTTAACACTTCACATTGTCTTGTGTTTTAATAGCTTTATATGCAAAATCCCCACTGCTTGTTGGGTTGCCTGCTGGAAGCCAGCTGTGGCCTACCATCAAAAGTATGTATCAGGTTTCAAGAGCATGTCATAGTGGGGCGGTAAAACCAGTAGAGCCACATATTACTGTATGTGGTAGGCCATAGAAAGGGGCAGTCATGCAAGGTGAGAATAATTTTTTTCAGAAATAGATTTCTAAGATCCAGCTGCCAAGTACTCACAGACTGGGGTGTATCCCTGCCTATGGTTTTGCTCAAGGACTGTGCAAAGCTGGGAGCAGGAGGACGAGAAGCCCAGGGAAGTTTGGGGGTGGGATGTAGGATGAAAGACTGAAACTAAAGATAAATTCTGCATCCAAAGGTAGTAGTGGACTTTCTGATACTCCATTCTTCAACTCCTCAGTGAGGTTTGCCACAATTAATGCACAGCAAGGCCAGAGTTAAGTCATGCAAGGAGCCCTCCTGCCCAGCAGAGAAAGACCATGGCCATGGCACAAAAGGCATGCTGGAAGCTGGAGGGTGGCCCAAGCCTGCAGCTCAGGTTTGTCATCATGTGCAAGGCAGTGTGGGCTGCAGGAAGGCCAGGGGGTTGTGAGACCTGGGGTGGCACTCAGGGATGACAGCCTGTGTGTCCAGTCAAACAGCTGTGGGGCTCTGCAGGTCCCCAGGAGGAGTGCACTTCCTGGGATCTGGTGATTTGAATGATTACAGTGAAGCTCAGTCTAGAATTTGTGGTTGGAGGAAAACTTTGTTTTTAATACACAGAAGAAATCCTCTTCATGTGGGATACAGCTTCTACTTACCTCCACCTGCAAGTCCATAAAGACACTTGAAACTTCCCAGCTCATGCTCCATAAATACACTAGACCTACACCACAGCTCTGGCTGACAGACTGCCAAAGCTTTTAAAACTTTATAAAGTTATAAACATATATAAACTATATATATACACTGGAAACAATCCAGATTCAAGAAGCATCTGAGAAGGCACGTGGTAAACACAAAGTCAGTAACTTTTATATAACATGGAAGCTACTGGTTTGCTTTAGAACTGCAGAGCTCTGACCACAGTGGATTTGGAAAGCTGGCTGGCGTGGCTTACAGCAGACCTATTTCTGTGCTGGAGAAGTGATTTCCCAGGGATTTGAGGGAGAAGTAGTATTCCCCTTTTAGAGAAAAGCATCTCTAGGCCTCTGACTGCCTTATGGAGCCAACTACACTAAGTGCACAAAATATGCAGTTGTCATCCAGGGTACAACTGGATCTGAGCAGAGTCAATGGATTGTCATTTTCTCCTGCCATGCTAAATCTCTTCAATTTACAATTTCTTTTTCCTTATACTTTCATGTTCTGCAGCTGCTTGTAAACCTGTGAGCTGTACCCAGTTCAAGCAACCTTCTCCATAAAGAGCAGTCACAAAAATGTAGCTGTGGGCTTTTGTCCACATAAACACATTTCAGCCATGGGTACCTCTGTTGTTATTGAACTTCTTGCTGGCCTTTGAGCCTTCTGTGCTCCATTTCAGACAAGTGGTGTGTTCATTTAAAAAAATCTTCGCACATACTTGGGTTTTACAGCCAGGACTTGCAGCCACTTAAAACCACAGGCATTTTCAGCCACTCTGTGGCAACAAAGAAGTAAGTAGGTGAAAAAGGAGCTAGAAACTGTCTTCAAAAGAAAAACATCCTTCAAGGAAGGGAGGTCTCACTATTCCATCAGAAGGAAAGCTCAGTGCTGGGCTTGCCCAAGGCCTGGACATGGGGTCAGGCTGCAGTCCCCCTGGATGTCACCACAGGAGCCTCTCACAGCCTTGTACTTGTCATTATTTGAAGGTTTGTTTTTAAAAGAATATTTATGCTCTGTTAGACTTCTCAGCTTCTTGCTTCTTGTTGCATTACCTCTGAAAGAGTTAACATGAGAATGAGCCAGGAGACTGATAAGAAAAAGGGGCCTGAAGGCTGGGAAGGGTTGTGGTCCATTACGAGCACTGCCAGCTGGATCAGTCATGTCGGGAGAACAGCTCCAGAGGCCCCTCGCCTGAAAGAGCCACCGGTGGCTCATCACCCCCGCCCTGCTGTTGCCCTTTCGGTGGGGTCGGGCCTGCTGAAGCACTTGAGGGGCGTGGGTTCAGCAGTGAGCGGGCTGAGCAAGTGCCATGGGAGGGCAGCATTGCTCAGACACACAGCCCGGCTCCTTTCAGCCTTGTCCTGCACGCATCCGTGGAAGGGCTTCTCCTCTGAGAACCCCTGCACGGTCCCGGTCTCATGGGACCTGCTGCCCCGGCCATCAGCCCGGGACACTGCAGGAGAGCCGGGCTCACGGCGGAACCGCGGGGCCCCTGGTCAGCCTGAGCCGCTCACCTGCCTCTCGGCAAACTCTGCTGTTCTTGAGCTAGTTCGGTGAGTTTTCTCCTTTTGTCTTCGAGTGTCTTCAAAAGATAATTACACGGAGCTGGGACCATTTGCTCAAGTTACTTTTAATTCCCGTGGTGGTTGTAATGAAGTGTGTACTGCACATCCATTTTGCTAAAGTGGTGTATAAGGACACACTTGACTTGCTTTTCCTCTGCAATTGAGAAAGGACAGATCATTAAGGAAACAGGACTGCTACATTATTGGTGCCTTCAAACCGATGCCCCAGCCTGACTCCTTTGGAAGAGATGCAGACTGAGTCTGAGACATGTGGAGGCTTTGGTAAAGGGCTTTAAAATGCTTCCTCCTGCCCAAGTTGGTGCTGCTCCCAGCAGCATTGCAGGTTTTATCTCAAAGCAGATAGGCTTGCTAATGAATGGGAGAAGTGTCCATTAGAGGAAGCAAGGGAGAAACACCCTGCACCAGTGAACAAAACCATTTCTGAAGGTTTCCACTTTGTAGTAATGCTGGCAGGTGCTCTTCCCACATGGTTCAGTTGGGGGTTGGAGATATGTGTGTTTAGGTGCTGGCTGGTCTGCCTCATGCTGAGTGCCCAAGGTGCTGTCAGAGGACAGATATTTTCACATTCAAATCCTCCTTTCCCAGTTCTTGACTTCACAGAACTTGCAGCACATACACAGAAGCATGTTCATTTATTATTTCCTGAAAAATTGTCTCCTTGGGGCTGCTCTCCATAGAAGTGCTATCCTGTAGTCTCTCACAGAGAAACTGATGACAGGGATTTAAATCAAGCCCTTCCTGTATGTCAAAAGAGTACATAACTCCCCAGCCAGAGTGCATTTTGAAGCTGAGATTACATTGGGGCTTTCAAGCTAGATATATTTTATATAAAGTAATTGCACAGCCTTATGTTTAAGATACGCACTCAAGTTTCTGTCTTTGATCTAAGAAATGCTTATTTCCCAAAGAAGAACAGTGTCCATAGGAAATATTCATACTTCAAATATTGCTTCAGGGCTGGGGTTCTGTCCTGGGAGACTGAAAATTGGGCTGTTCTGTTCCAAGTGATCTCCCTAAACACTGAAATTTGTGAATATAAGTCAGAGGTGAAAAAAGGGAAAGTTGACATCAGCAGCTTTGAAATGATTTAGACTTGCATTTTCTCTTAAAAAAAAACCAAGCTACACAAATAATTATTTTCAATCCAAACGAAATACAAGAGTTTTATCTTTGTCACAGAAAACACAAAAATATTTTTGGGCTGGATCAGTTTTATTTTCTTCTTTTATTTTAGTGAATAATAATCTTAAATATGCTTGTAGGGGTCTATGCAGAGATTCATTGAGCAGAAACCTGTTCATACTTTTACAGTGCTTTGATCACTGGACTTGACATTGTCTGTCAAAGCTTTGATTAACATGACAAGATAATGATGAATTTTTGTCCATGGTGAATAACCCAACATCCTTTGCTAGTACGAAAGGGCATTATATTTTTTTTTTCATATCTACAGATGGATACAGACACCAGGAAAGGACAGAGTTAATTCCTAATACTTGTTAATAATTTGCCTTTGTATTGTCCTGCCATCCTTCATTTCTTCCACCAAGTTTCTTAATATCAGGCCATACAAGAATGAAAGTATTAGTTTAGAGGTAACTGGGACTGAAGTTCTTGCTTCTAGGATCAGGGACATCACTTTAACCTGAAAGTATCCCACCACCGATAATGTTTTGTTCTGCAATTCAAGGGAACTTTGGGGTCCATCTATGTAAAGGACCAATGTAAACTCTGAATGACCACTAAAAATGAACCCATTTGCTATTTATTATTTTATAGCTGAATATGGTAGCTACTTCAGAGTTGTGAAAAAAGAAGACATCCTTAGCTGTCTGTGCAGAGCATTTGCAGACTAAGGAGTCAGCAAGCACTGGTAGGATATTTATAATCATGCAGTGCTCTGCTACATTTTCATAGTAAGGAAAATTTATTCTCCTATAGGAATTACTGTGCTCAGTATTTTGCCCTATGTTAAGCAGATAGTAGCTCAGATTTTAGGGGTCCTTCATCCCTTAAAGAATGTTAGCTAAATCTACCACTCTGAGTTAAAAAATGCCATTGCTGTATTAAAGCATTGGAGTGTTTTCCAAAAAAAAAAAAAAAAAAAAAAAACAACAAAACACCTTTTGAACTCTAGATTATAATGAAGAGATCATATAGAAAAGAGAAAAACAGTTAATTTTGCAGTGAGAGTAAAACATATTCTTTGAACTCCCCAAGGCAGGTTTTCCTGTGGTGAGACCTCAGGAGGAATAGTAAGCAGAAAATGATTCCTGTGATGTTTAGGCTTGTGGTTTGCTGCTTTGCAATGTGACACATAAATTGGTGGACAAAAATGTTTATTTTCTATTAGGTGTTGCTAATGAATCATCCATACTTCTTTGAGAACTTAAAGTGAACTCCAATCCTACATTGTTATGTTCAGGAGTCAGTGCTGATTTATTCTCTGCATTCCCCTATGGCAGCCTGAAGTGCCTTTATTTTGCCATGATGCAAGATTGGTATCAGTCTATTTTCTTTCCTTTCTTACTGTATCTCAACTTGAATGGAGCTTTTGGTGGGCTCACCCCATGCTTCCCTTAGTATCACATTTAAGGCGTCCAGATGGGGTGACAGAATGGAATAAGACACCAGCCCTCCATCTGTTAAAAAAAAGAAGAAAGAAGAAAAAAGAAATTAAATACAAGGTTTTATTGTTCTTTAAGTAAGAACAGATACAGTCTGCATGTCAAGGCCAAACTATATGCTATTAAATTTATCCTTTGAAGTCTTCCATTGGGCTGACCAAGGACAGATGGTAAACTGTTATCAGTTGATATGGGATTAGGTCAAGTCGAAGTTCAAGACTGAGGGTAACAGTGAGAGTCTCAGTTCAGTTGTGAAATGTATTAGTTTATTTAACGAATACCACATAGTCAGCATCCTTGCTACTGTTCTGCTAGTGTAAGATCTCTACACTCCTTAGAAGTTTAATATGGCAAATGTATCTGTTGCAACTTAGTAGATGAATGGCAGCTTAGTAGATGAATATCAATAAAATCTTTTATTCTTTTGGACGAGAAAAGAATTCAGATTTAAGATGCACCAACCTAAAATATACTGCTATTCTTTTTAATTTTTTGTTTTATTTTTACCTGGCTCATATATTTGCATCATTTGCCTTTGTTTCTATTTCCTTTCCATATGCACCAACCCCAAAATATTCTCATTGGAGAAACTGATTACTAGTATCAGATGTAGGGAAGCCTGTAGCAGCATTTCATTTCTTACACTTTATTTTCGCACCCAAATAATGAGTGAAGACTATTGACCGTGAAGCTGAAATGCTGCATACATGTCAGGCTGTCTATTCTTCAAATTTGGCAGAGGAAATGAACGTGCCTTCAAAACAATCTAACCGAACATGTTTAGAAACAGCTTTTGCAGAACTGGCTGATGTTTGCCATATGACACATGCAATGGACATTAGACATAATTTGGAAGCAAGCAAAGCAGTTAAGTGTATGCCAGTGAATGAGCTGAGACAAAATGAACTTTCAAGATGTGGTCATAATCTTACACAATAATTCTGTGTCAAACTCATTGTTTAATAATGTGCATTGTTTATATAAGTTAAGGACTGATGGGATGAGCCTTTGCTAGCAAAGCTAGAGCTAAAAATGCTCAAAATAACTTCCTAAAGAGCAGCTCTTCTTTATAGCTCTATTTTTTTTTTCGTCCCCATAACTCCTTTAGAAATTCAGTGAAAAGGAAACTCTTTTCTATAAGGTGTGTTCAGGCAGAAAAGAGGAGCAATGGTCATGAACCCTGAGAGTGCAAAGTTCTCTATAGTCACAAGAGTAAAGGCTGCTATTGCAGCATTGGAATTATTTTTCAGGTATATAAATAATGAAATTAAAACAATCTAAGGTTTTCCTAATACTGTTCAGTACATTATGGGTACACATTGACTTCTCCATATGACATTTGTTCTTTTATGTACTTATTACATATGTTAATGTGTCATGTGAATAAGTAAATATTGCCAGAAAAATGGGACTTTAGAAGTTGTGACACTTTGTGCTTCATCACTTGACATTCAACAGCTCTTCTTAATTTTTACAGTTGGGATGATGTGTAGCTGACTGTAGCGTTATACTGTGTTAGTAACACATCCAAACTAAAAAAAGAGACAAACCTAGAACTGTTTCTGGTTCACTCTCAGCTCAAAGAGGTTTCTGTCTGAAGGCTCAGGACTCAATTTCCATTTAAACAAAATTTTAAGCTTGGCTGGAAGTGCTGGGAAAATCACTTCACACCATTTTTCCTGTTCCCTGGACTTGACCTGGCTGAAACTACTGTTGTAATAAGGCTGCGAGCTTCCTCCTGTCTGTCACAAGGAATGCTGTAGCTCCCTGAGTACTGCTGAACTTCGGGGCTCAAAAGTGGCACTGTCTGGTCTGCAGAATCCTTTGCTAGGTTCCTTTCTCCCCTTGCTGCCTGCTTTTCCGTGCTGAGCTAGCAATCCCTGGGCAGAGTGACGGGCAAGTTCTGGCGCCAGCTGATGGACAAGGCTCAGCACAGCCCTACAGGCCTCCTTCTTTAGAGATCCACAATGTTCTGCACTGTCGTAGTACCTAAATTTTTTTAGCTTCAAGCTTCAGCTACAAGACTGGTAAATCTGGAAAAATCATCTATGCAGACTGGACTTTTCTTTACCCACTCTCCCAGGTAGCTGTATCCAATTCAGGGAATGGGGATGGAGTGAGCCATTAGAAACTTGTTGAGCATTTCTGTGAGCCTTTTCTCACCTCAGGGCAAGCTTTACACTATTACCATAGACTACAAAAGTGGAAAACTATAACACCAGGTGGAAAGAGTCTAGGATCTACTTTCCAGGCATGTTTTAAAGTCAGTCCGAAGAAGCAAAACATTTTCATTTCAGAATGTTGGTCTTTTCCACTTTCTTTTTGATTAGCCATTTAAAGCACTTTCCTTTACTAAGACCCATGTCTGTACTCGCTACTTGTTCAGGAAAAAGCTTTCATTATACTTGGCAACATAAAGGAATGTAAATAATCAAAACCAAACTTCACTTGCTCAGTATATTTTGGTACCCAAATGTGTTCAAAATATGATTAGCTCTACACGGTTTGAGGTCCTACATGCAGGTTCCTGCTATAATTTCATTTTCCGTGTTTACCTCTATTTTCTGCTCTGCTCATTCTTTTGAGAAGGGATTCACACCTTCCTTGTTTTCAAAATTCCCTGTCTACTGCAGCTTCATTTATTTGAGTCCAGTTAGCTCCCTGAGGCTTTGGTTAATATTCTTGGGTTTTTTGAGGTAAATAGGGAGCAGATTGCACCTCTAGAAGCACTTGACCTCCCACATCTAGTGTTAATGTTTCTCTTTGAGGATCCACCATGTCCCACACTCCTGAAGCTGCAAAGTTCTCAGGAGATCCTTCCATTCACTTCTGAACCCAAGCTGACCAGTGCCCAGATCTTCATATAAACCTATTTGGGCATGTTTCCTACATCCACTCTGCCTACAACATTTGTCTTGGGCATTAATGTGTCTTCTCAAGGGATCTGGACAATTCCTAGAGCCTGATGTGCTTCCTATGATGCAGAGGAAGATATTGCCCCTGTAGGGAGAGGGATGTGCAGGTCAGAAAGGTGTAACACCCTAACACTTGTGAGTGTCGTTGGGGCGTGTCCCCATACTCTGTTGTCAACATGGACTGCTCCTTGTGTGTTTGCTCTGGGACAGGTCTCATGCAAACAACAATGTCAATATATTAAAGCAGATTAGAGTTCATGGCTGCAAATTGAAAATTAGGCTCGTTGTAATTTTTCTCTATACATAGCAGCAGCAATTGCATTATTTTGTAAAAGGCTAGGATATAAGAAGTATAAATGGTACACTTTAAAAAAAAAAAAAAATCTGTTCTGCAATATCCAGGGGCCATGGCTGTCAAGGGCCAACACAGCCATCAAGAAAGTCTAAAATTAAAACAGACAAGTTGCCAATGCATAAAACTGCCATTATCATGTTCACTTCCCAGTTTGTTTCAATGACCATCCCATCTGTGAAACATATTTCTGTGGGACAGTTAAGGGTTGCAAGCATAAAACCAACCGATTCCAGTGAATGCTACAACCCAGGTGTCGCTCTTGTTTGAAAAATGTCTGGGTGGCCCCACTGCCAAGGATATAACCACAGATAATACAATCCAGAAATCCCTCTCCAAAGCAGTGAGTAATTGAAATTTATGTACTTGCATAACTCATTTATTGCCGTGAGAGCAACGAATCCAAGGTTGTCAGCTCCAGCCATAGGGGCTGTTCCCTGATCCAAGAGGCCTGTGACTTTATTGTTTGAATGGGAGAGCTGAGGCTGGTGACTGGCACTGCTGTTTAGAGGCTGGAATGTATAGCTGGGGACATGCTGGATGAGAGGTAAGGGCACAAACTGCTCTCTTTGGCAGGAAGAAAAATACCTCAGCAGGAGTGATGTAAGTGGATAGGGGTTTGAATCCAAGGCCTGAGGCCAATCTGATAGGCTCTGTTTTCTTGAAAGGAAAGTCTCTGATTTGCCTCATTCCTAGCAATGTGGTAGCACCCACAGATTCTATTCTATTTCAAATCCAAACTTAAAGGCTTTCAAGGTCAGTTCTGGTTTTATGCATTATTGTGACTGGGATTTGGGAAGGAAGTTCGGGATACCCAAACAGAAGAATATCATGCTGGAAAAATTACCAGATATCTGGGATAGCTGTTTTCCCTCTTGCTGCTGTCATGGATTGAACTGAGGTCATAACTACCCTAGAACTTGTGAAGAGGGATATCTGGCAGCAAAATGGATAGAGTTGTTTCTGTGAAGGTTCTGTGAACCTCTTAAGTGACCAATGCTATAGGAATACTAAGTACTACTGTGACTAATTAAATGATTTGACACAAAGGTTTGTTTTAACAAGCCTGTGCTCTTGTGTGAGGCATCCAAGCAGGGACTTAATCTCAGCACTTAGACTCTGGGGCTGACTTTGTTTTCTCTCTTCTGAAGCAGTCACCTTTTCTTCCATTTTCGTGTCTGTCATGATAGTTTTTCTTTTCTGTCAGAGAGATGAAGAAGTTCTGTTTAGAATAAGATGCTCCTAATGTTGCATAGATTGGACAAAAGGTACAACATACTATCACCAACTTGCTTCAGTGGTAAAATATGAGGGTAACACTTCAGTTTTGTAAATATTGAGACATCTGACATGTATCCACAAAGTTGCTGGTGTCTCTTCATTTTTTAAAACAAAATGAGACAATATAGTGTTTTTGGGGAGAATGGGATGAGACTTTGTTTTTCACATTTAGACAAAAATTAGTTAGTTTTTTTTTTCTTCTTGAGTGGGAGAAAATCACTGACTGCTATTGCTTATGGTGACAAACTTCTCATACATTGAAATTAATACCAAGAGGTTTTACAATCTGAATTGGGGCTATTCTTAGTCCCAAAATCTCTGTGTGCTCTACAGGTGGTGGAGAAATTAAATTTCATGGCAGCCTTTTTTAATCAAGGAAAATGGTGCATGGAAGGGTCAGTCAACCTTCTTTTGACAGCGGGGGGACCATAAGTACTACACACTTCTTGTTATCTGACTTACTTTTTTTTTTTCATGCACAAACAACTGTCCTATATCTTGCTCTGAATTCTGGGTCAAACAGATCTATAGTGTGAGGATTGCAATAAACCCTGTTACAGCATCTTCTCATCTTCCTTCTCTGGTGGTGAGAGACACAGACTGAGCTGAATATATGACTTCCTATGTCCTTTTAACCACAGGTCTGACCTTCTTCATAAAAGTTTCTATGTTATGATAGTCTTGTCAGGATTTACCGGTTGTGCTTATTATTAATTAAGAGGTACTAAGTTTAAAAAGTCATTAGAAATCAAATCACAAAGAGTAAGTTAAAAACCTTTCTGTGAACTTTGACATGCCCCTGTATTACATCTAAACCCACACCAACAAAAAGAGACATTAATAGAATCATTATATATTTGAAGAGCAACACCTAGCCCATGTAAAGTTTATGGCTACAAATGAATACGTGTCAGGGAGCACCATCAAGTCCATTAGGCCAAAGATTTCACTGTTGCTATTCATTTAGAGGGGATGGAACGTGTATGTTGCCATGATGGACAGTTACATAAAAATTTTAAAAGAGGGATAAAAGACCCTTACTCCTTTTTCGACCTACACTTATAAACCATAAACACTTCTAGGGAAGTATGAATAAAAATAAAACTTGCTGCCATGATTTACTCATTCATAAATATTTTTTTTTCTTTTAATCACTGGAAATCTATTCCAGCACATGTAAAGTCTTAATGAGACCTAGCAACATTATGAGTGCTGGGAGCAATCGCCCTTCAGCCTCATGCCTGCAAACGCTCTCAAGGCATGCATATATCTCATTATGGCCGAACGCCCTGTCATGTGTTATTCCTTACTTAGTGACAATTTGTCATTGTCACCCTTGACATGTCACTCTGCTGCAGAAGGATTTGACTTCAGCGTAAAATGTGACAATCAGATGAGAGGATTTTGTAATCTAAACTGAAATATGGGGCTGAGAGAGACTAATTTTATTCAAAAACAATCCTAATATAACATAAATGGGAAGAAATGTTTGCATTTAAGGATTTTTGTTAAGGTTTCCTTCCTTTGCCTTTTCCCAGCCCTTGCTCCCCCACTTCACTTATTCCTTAGAATAATGCTTTTATTTTTGAAGGATGAAGCCTTATGTTTTAATACCATGCATTTTCAATTAAGTGCACTAAGATCTGTGGATATAACTATTACTTAAACTATAAGTAATGGTTACATGTAAAAATTAGGGAAACATATTGTGCTTTAGATAAATTACATTCAGATTACTTCTTATTATAAATGGGGTAGAAAATGGATTTTTAGCTCTGGCTGGCCAAAGAGCCAGCATTTGTATCTACTTCATTTGTTTAAATATATTTCAAGCCAGATTGAAATCCATATTGCCTGACATTAATTGAGTACTGAAGCATCAGTGTACTCAAGTTTCATAAACCACTGATGAGTGAGTTTCTACAGGCTTGATTTAAAAATATACTGTCCCTTTTATATGAAAATTATATTCCATTTTTAGTGTAATTCTTAAAGCCCAACATTAAATGGTGTAAATCTTAATAAGATGAATGTAAATATGACATTTGTGCTGTTGAGTTGACATCTTGTTTGCTAAGAAAATTATATTCTGTACTCGGTATTTATTAACATCATCTTCTGTATGATATTGTAGGCAAACTGGTTTTCTTCTGAAAAGCAGAATGGGGATAAGAGTGGGGTGGGCTGCGAGATGGACTGTTCCTGAAGGTCACTTACAGGGTTTTGCTTAGGCACCTCATCCTGGACAGGATACTCCATTCCTGGGCATCTTTTGACAATCAATCCTATCAAGTTGCCCCATAATTTATTAGCTTTGTGGCACTGACAAATAGTCAATCATTCCAATGGTAGCCTATAGGAAGTAAAGTCTGAGCTCATATTTCTGGAGGTGAAAGTCTAGGGCAATTTAACCCATTTTTCACACTTGTAATTTTCAGAGAAGCAGACATTATTTGAACAAGATTCTGGATTCTGAATTTCACAAAGAAGGTGCAAGGCTATGATTTTTTCTTCAAGTTTCATCAAATTTTTCTGCATAAAATGAATGAGTGAATAAGTTACTAACTAACTAAAGATGCCTTATCAAGCAGCTTTTATTGGCTGAACCAAGTGTCCTATGGCCTTCATCAAGCTGCGTTCTCTCTGAGGTAGAGAATGACTGCTTTTAAGTGAATGCATTATGAAGTGCCATCTGCAATGTGCCGTCCTCCTGGATATTTTTATCAGGACTAACATAGCTGTCAGGATGTCATGGAATGAATGTTGGATAATTTGTACACTTGATTTTTTTGGGTTTTTTCATAAAGCTCTTCTATGCTATTATTATAATGATAAAGGCAGCTTTCTGCTTGAAGTGCATTTGCTGCTTTCTCAATGAGCTTAACTGAAGTTTATTTCTTTAAAATCTTTAACATTACAAATTTTGTTTAATGATACAAACATTGTGAAAGGACACAATATGCATTGAATTTTCAAGGTTTCTTTGAGGAGTGTGGATTTTTGATGTAAGTTCTATCATTTATCTCCTTCATTTATTGCCTTCAGAACTAGAAGCAACTTGTCCTTATTTGTTAAAACCAGAGAACATGGTAGATCTCTAGTTCACATTCCAGGAAGATCAGTATTTTTTGAGTACCCTTTGTTTCAATTCACCATCTGCAAGACGTGGGAAATCTTAGCTACCTCACAGAGAAGTTAATGAAATGCATTGAGGTGGCTGCAGGCATTCAGATAAGAGGTGGGTAGCATGAAAGCACCAGGTAAATCTCTAAACAATGACTAGCAACTTTTGCTTTTTTTGTCACCTCTTTTTTTCATGCTGAGCTGTGTACTCCGGTCCTCTCCCATGGACTAGCTTGACAATTATTCCATATTTTGTTGTGCTAAGTCATCTCTTTATGCTAGGTAAAATAATTTTTCTTCTCATGGTTTGCCCCCTGTTGATTCTTCAATTTAGTTGGCTTAATGGGACCTCATTCTTTTGATAATGGTGAAGTATAGCTTCACTGAAATTTTCACTGGAATTGCCTTGGAGTCATTTCAGTTTGCTGTGTCGCAAGGCGTATTTTCAAGACAATCTGAGCCAGTGTATTAGATCATCATGGTCAAAGAGTGGAGATTAACTCTCCTGTACCCTAGCTCCTAGTCCGGCTCAGAACTGCACATATGTTGCTTAGTTTGAGATGAGTTTGGCTCAGGTGTTTGGGTGTTTGAGTGAGTCAATTTAACTCACTCAAATACAGAAACTAGGCCAGAAATGAAACCAACAACAACAACAAAGTAGGTATTTCTCTGCTGAGTTGGTGCTCCTCTGGACTCACTCCAACAGGTCCACCTCCTCCTTATGTTAGGGCTCCAGAGATGGACACGGTACTGCAGATGGGGCCTAAAAAGAGGAGTAGAGGGGAAGAATCACCTGCCTTGACCTGCTGGTCATGCTTATGTTACTGCAGCCCAGGATACAATTGGCTTTCTGGGCTCCAAGCACACATTGCCAGGTCATGTCCAGTCTCTCATCCACCAGCACTCTCAAGTCCTTCTCCTCAGGGCTGCTCTCAATTCACTGCTGCCCAGCCTGTATCTGTGCTTGGGATTGCCCTGACCCAGGTTCAAGACCTGGCACTTGGCCTTGTTGAACTTCATGAGGTTTGCACAGACCCAGCTCTCNGTCATGCTTATGTTACTGCAGCCCAGGATACAATTGGCTTTCTGGGCTCCAAGCACACATTGCCAGGTCATGTCCAGTCTCTCATCCACCAGCACTCTCAAGTCCTTCTCCTCAGGGCTGCTCTCAATTCACTGCTGCCCAGCCTGTATCTGTGCTTGGGATTGCCCTGACCCAGGTTCAAGACCTGGCACTTGGCCTTGTTGAACTTCATGAGGTTTGCACAGACCCAGCTCTCAAGCCCATCCAGGTCCCTCTGGAAGGAATCCCTTCTCTCCAGTGTATCAATGGCACCACACAGCTTGGTGTCATTGGCAAACTTGCTAAAGGTGCATTTGATCCCACTGTCCATGTCACCAACAAAGATGTTAAACAGCATATCTCCTTGCTGGGTTGATGAATTAAATCAGCAAGCTGTAAACATATAGAAAACTGTTAGATTACTTGTAGTAGAAGGAGCAGCAAAAGAGAAAGAGAGCAGTGTTTGTGTTTTTGGGCTGTTGTTGTTTGGTTGGGCTTATTTTGGGCAGTGCTCAAACAACAGTTTAGGAACCAGAACAAAAGTGTTAAGAACCAGAGCAGTGTATTCTTAAGATCTTGGAGATGTTGATAACCTTTACCTGGACTCCTCTTCTCATTAGGAGGCATTTTCCAGCCATCAGTGATGAGTAACATTCCATTCTGTATGGTCAGCCTAGGTCTTACCTTCTCTACAACAAATTGTACCTCTCTGTGCTCAGTTGGACCTTATATATGGAGAAGGACCTCAAATTAGCCTTATCATTTCTTATTGCTCTGGGATGATGAATCAGAACCTGAAAGCTATTGGCTGGAGGGAATTATTTAGTGGGATGAATTTCAGAGTTGATCTATTCATAGAAATGTACCAAACCACAGCCCAGAAATAATGTCATTTTTGCTCCCTCTCATCCCCTCCAATATGTGCTTCCCTTAGCATACTCCTTTTAACTTATACTTTAGTAACAAGAACAAAATGTAGATATTTAAGGAAATCAAAGCCTCTGATCCTCGTTCTTCTAGTAGCTGGTGTTTTTGACATTGGGCTCACACAAAAAACCTGTTACTCTGAACTGGTATCTCCAGAGACTTAATACAGTGCCAAGGCCACACACCTGTCTCTCCCTTGGCAGAGTACTTGTAGTTGTTTTCCTTTTGCTAAAAGCTTTCTCTCTGGAAACAAATTGCATTCTCACAGAATAATTTTCACAGATTTTTTTTTGTTTTGTTTGTTTGGTTTGGTTTTTATTTAGACTTCCAGTTTTTAAAATTTTACTTTGATTTTTTGAAAGCTCAGGAGAAGTTTTTCAGTAGTGGGTAGAGACAAATCTCAGGTGCTGCTGAGTGATGGGGTTGTGGATGAAGAATGGACACACTTTGCTTTCATGTCTTTGTTTTTTCTTTGTGTTTTTTTTTCCCCCTCTCTCATAACTTTGCAAACATTGCTCTGTTCTGCTTTTTGCAGGAAACCAAATTTTCCTTCCCACTGATATGGTTTTCCAATTGAAAGAGAGAATCAGTCAGCAAGGATGGCATCCTAGAACCATTCTAGGAGCATGCCAGGAGCCTAAATTTCAGAAATTCAGGTAAGCAACAAGGGAAAGCTTTTAATTTCCTGTACTAGACATGTTCAAATATCTGTTGCTGAGCCATTTACTTTGAGCAGACTCTATGTGTTTTATCTCTACTTGCTTCAGTAAATTCAGAGGATCAGCAGCTAAACACACTTCTTTGTGGCTATGTCATCAGACCTTTTTGAAACTGAAGTTGGAACAAGAGTACTAGAAAGCTCAGAAAATATATTTTTCGAGCATGTAAAACTAATAACAGCTTGCATAAGTTTCCTTACTTAAAAACTACTTTTTCCTTGGGAAGCTTTTTAACATAGTTATCTGTGTATTTTTGTGGTTAAATAATTGGTCTTTTGTACAATTTGGCTTGTCACGGGGGTTTCAGAAAGTAGAATTCGCTTTTCTGTGAAAGGAATCATTTCTGCTCTGTCTTTTCACACTGCTGCTGAAATTAGTGAATCTATCATCCTCTTTTTTAAATCTCAGAAAGAGCTGTTACATAATTCCTGCAGTGGCTTAAACTTCATAGGAACTTGTGGTTACTCCTTAAATCTGCAGCTACTTTGAACTGAGATACAATCAAGGTTAATTTTAGTATTCTAATGCCTTGAAACTGATACTCATGGATACAGAAATCCATTCTCCTGGTCACAACAGTGCACAAAGTCAAATATTAGTGTCACATGCAAGCTGGTCTTTGCATATGGACAGAATTGCATTAGGGGAAAATTAAATGCTATCAGTTTAGACCAGGGGCTTTGCAAAGCAGATAGCCTTTAGAGCTATTGTGGTTTTTAAACGTCAGGTTAATTGAGAACTGCTGTATATTTAATAGGGGGGCCTCTGGGATATGACTACAAGGACTCTTTGTTGTTCAGCAGTACATTAGGCAGAAACTGCACTTCTGAAATGGTCATAAAAATCCCAGGAGGCATAACCATTAATGGGACACTAAGCTCCAATTAAGGGCATGGCCCAAAAGACCAAGGTGAGCAACACGGTCCTTTAGCATCTGTCTCAGAGGATCTCTGATCCAGCTGCTTGATTTCAGCTGCAGAAACATAATTGTGAATAACAAAATATTTACTCTGAAAAAACCCCTATCCTTCTTGTTGTCTGGAATGTAAATAGGAAAAAACAAGAGAAAAGCCAAAGGGCCTTTCAAATTAAATTCTCCAAATTCTCTAAAACAGAACTAAAACTGTGTATCAAAGCTAACAGTTCTGATCCCTTTTATCTTAATAGGATTTCATAAGAGTTGCAGTCCAGGCCTCTAAACCTTATCTTACACATTTTTAATACTAAATTAAGCACCCCCACAAGTTTATATTCAGAAACAGCAAAGGACTTTCCTCTGTGACCCTGTTTAGGTTCTGTTTCTGTTTTGGGGAGTTGGTTTGTTTGTTTTAAATTCTCTGAGTCCCATGAGACACAGCTACCCAGTTTAGTCAGCGTGCTGGTAACTTTATAAATGAATTACTGGGTCTTATGGCCTTTTTCTGGTCAAAGATTGTGATTCTGCCTCAGAGAGACATGGGTTTTCTGGAATGTCGTAAATATACATTTTCAGAAAACACTGGGTTCTTAGAGTCCGGCTGAAAATGACCGACATCTTCTGGAAATTGTAACCTTGATTGCTTCAATTACCTTCGCAATTACATTAGTAAGTAAATAATTTGTGTCTTCATATGAGTATCTTCCACTGTTTTATTCTGCTTATAGTACAAACTTTTCACTGAAATTGCCCAGAGATAACCTAGTAATTTTCCATCTAGACAGACCATCTGAGTGGGATGTTAATTAATATGACACTATGGAATTCAGTTTAGTGAAGTACCACAAAAAAGGAAATTAATTTCAATCATTGACAAACCTGTCAATTTAGTTGTATTGATTTTTTGATACCTCTACAGCACATGGCAAAGTTCATACATTGTAAAATACATCATTATTATTGGCTCACTCTGCTGGATGTAAGTGGACTGTTTTTTTTTTTTTTTTTCCCAATAAATTGACATTCTTTAAGTGTATTAAAATGCAAAATTATGTAAGGGGCTTTTATTACTATTTTAAATATAATATCAATTTACTATCTTTAATGGTGAACTTTCAGTCAGAGTTATTTCCCAGTGCCTAAAAGATACTTGGTCTCAAAGCAACCTGAAAACCACTATTTCTTGGGTTGGCAAAGTTTAGCAGAAAAAAAAGCTGATTAATCTGTTCATTAGCAGCTGTTGGCCATGAGCTTCCTGCTGGGAGATGATATTCTGCAGAGACTCTGGGTCCTCCTGAGGTTGGAGTGACTGTGGGCCCTTGGGATGAAAGGTGTTGCTGAAGTGGAGAGTGTGGATCCCTCTCCAGTTGTCTCTCCTAGGGCTGTGGTGTCAAAGCCCTTTCTAAAAGAGCAAAGATCAATTGCAGAATGCTCAGCCTCTACAGTGTTTTAGAAGTCAGTGTCCAACACTGTATTTTGCTTTTGTCAGCCTTCTGTAATGGAAAATCAAAAAAAACAATTGTTGTTTTGCTGACTCCAGCTCTAGCAAAAATAAGTTGAAGGTGTTCTGATTAAGTTTCTGATTTTGGTCTGTCTCTTCAGAGCATACAGAACTGCAGAAAACGTATATTTGACTTGTGCCTGTAAGTTTTCTGGTTTTTAAATGCAATACTCTCATATTCCCACCTGAGGTCATTAGCCACAAGGTAGGTTAAAAAAAAGTTTGAAGGATGGATGTAGCTGCATACAAACCCAGGCAATCTGCACTCATATTTATGCTGATGCTTCTGAAATTCATCATGTTGCTCTGTTAAAACTCAGGTCTACAGAATGTAGTACTTGTCTAAATTTTCAAATAGAATTTTTATACTGAGGAGTGCCTGTAATAGAGGAGGGAAAGTATGTATTTCTGATGGAATGCAATTGCTTTGCATTTCAGCCTATGAGACAGATAGTAATACCTGAGGTTTGGTTTTGTTTTGTTGGATGATTTTTTTTATTCCTTATTATCCCATAACATTGTTTCAAAGTCAGTAAAAGACACATGAACTTCTGAGACAGCAATAATATGTCGAGGAGGAAGGGGAAATAATTAAAAAAGCTAAATCCTAAACACTTGAGGCTGAAAAGATTTTTTCCAGCATTAAGTGTATAGTAATGGAACCAATCTACCCTATAGGAGAATGCATTTAGTTATTGTCAAGAATTATTTGGTGAATTTTAGTGCTTCAGGCAATTGCAATCTTTCTCCACACAACACAATAATTAAAAAAAAAAATCAAAATACACATTTCTGTGGACTTCAATTTCAGAACCTTCTTATTTGGTCAAAATTTAAATTTGTTGACATTTGCCATAGAAATATTAGAGTTTTTCCCTTCATAAACTAGATATTTTTGGCTAAAAATATCAGCAAAGAAATAAACTCTGACAGAATCCCTAAATTAAAATCTGCTTATCTGAGCTGAAATTATTTAGACCAGTTTTCACAGCATTAAGTCTGAAGCATGATAGTGGAGTTTCCTTTTCCCCCCAAACATTTATTGACTTCAAGCCTGGAATTTCCAAGGTGCTCTGTGTGACCAGCCAATGTTCAGTCCACCAACTCAGGATGGGGTTGAACATTTAGTTGTTCATTTAAGTCCTATTTTAACAATTTCTTCAATACAGAGAGAAACTGAGGCAGAAATGGGCAGTGATTCGTTCCATCTTCTTGCACATAGCGAAAGTAACATATTACCCATTTTCAGCCTTGGGCTTACAGTGTTTTTCCAAGCTGGCGTGCAGTGCTATATTTTGTCCCTAATAAGGGAGAATATTTGCTGTCTCATTCCTTAGTAGGGGTGTTCAGACTTAGCGGTGACAGGAGTAGCAGCCGTTTCTTTAGCTGGCACAGTTAAAGTTGACAGGGATCGTGAATCAGAGCTCTGGGGTGACGTAATTTTCCAAGAGGGAAGGACTGCTGGGTGAACACTTCTTTGCCACTGAGTGAATCACTGCTTTTATGTTAATACAATTAGGTGCCTACAATTAGTCAGTCTAAGGACATAATCTATCTATTGACCCACATAGCAGATTGGGCTGCAGGTCGTCAGGTGTTACTTCATTACAAGGCTCTAATTACCTGCCTTAGTTTTCCCTTCAGGACAGTACAGGTAGGGATACCTGTCAGGAATGTTGTGAGGAGTTTGCAAGGAGCCTTGAAGACAAAATGCTGCGTGAGTACATGGGCCTGGACTGCTGGTGTCTTTGAGTGCCTGACTCCCACTGAAACGGCTGCTGAGCACATGCACGTCTCTGGGCTCTCAGCGTTAGTATTAGTCACCAGCTAAGGATGGAAAAAGAGGAGAATTGGTTCAGCCTGCTCCCGTGGGTCTCATATCAGACCTTCAGGTACGACGTAGCTTTCTGGAGAGGCTAGAAAACGAAGGCTTTGCTCCTTTTCTTCACAAACATCAGAGGGAGGAGGGAGAGGACAGCCAGTTGAGTTCTCTTCTGTGGTTGCTGATGTGAGACCAGAGTTTGGCCTGGAGGATTTAGACACTACTTTTAAAATCTGCCCAGCAATTTCATTAGCTAGTTCTGGGGCCATTGTGTTGCAGTGGATTCAAGCCTGAGAAGGCACCCTGGCAAGCTTTGCAGCTGAAGTCCTCACTACTGCATTAGGGACTCATGCAGAGCTGGGGTGAAGTTTGTTGTCAGGATCAGGGCTAAGACATTATTAAAAAAAAAAGGAAAAATAATGTGTGTAAGGGTACAATCAGCTGTTCATGACTGAGATGTGTGTCATGATGTGAAGCTGTACTCAGTACTAAGGCATATTTAAAGTGAATGTGAGGTACTGCATTTGGCCTTCCAGCTATTAAACATCACCACAAAACAGTCAGCAGAGCAATGTCATCTAGATCACTTTGACACAATTGCAATCCACAATTAGCAGGCAATGAAGGACTTCCTAAAAGCACATGTTTGACACCCTGCTTTGTCATGGGTTTTTGTACTGGTGCAGGGATTAAAAAAAATTAAATTAACTTTGTGCCAGTGCATATCATATTTGGACAAGGGACTAGATGAAATGATTAGAATAATAGCCTTAGAAAAGATCACATTTCCCTACTGTGCCAATGTATTTGACTGCATACAGCAACCCTTTTAGGCCACTGTTCACAGTGAATTGTAACAACTTCCTGCAAAGATCTAAGTTCTGCATCTTTTGAATGGCAAATTATTAGAACTAGGTCAGGTCTGAGAAGAAATAACCATCTTTATTAACCAGAAATAACCAGCTTTATTAATATGAACTTCACTTTTAGGGTCGTTCACATGAACAAAGCTCTGCTAATAAAAAAATTCAAAATCACCTGATTTTAATTACCATCCCTCAACAAAGAAGGGATGCATCCTATATCACTGCTAGACACTACACGTAAACTGTCACCTGTCTTAAGGAAATCTCTGGGGCATTGTCTGTGAGGTTCATCATTAGTTCTCTACTTTTAAATTAACTGAGCAATGGAAAGTAGAAAATCTTGAACATGTCCATTTTCCTAAACAAGTATTCTGTAGAGTGAGAAGTACCTTTATGAGAGTCAGAAAAACTGAAGTAGCCGGTAGTATGCAAAATGTGTAGCTATATTTGCTAACAAACATCTTTCTTGTTTGACTAAAGTATACCTGTATCTCTCCAATGTTTTTTGTAATCTTAATTATAATATTTGCTGTATTTTGGGTCAGAGCTGTTTCATAGAGCAGGAGCTCTATGTAACATTCACATCAGACCATGGAGGCCTATGGTCATCTCGTCCTTATTCCCCTTATTACCCCCTTTGCCCCAGATTATGTTTTCTTTGTCTTTCTTTTCATTTGAGCTCCCTGTATGTGCATGTCTTTGTTGAGGCTTTTGTGTCATTTTACTTCTGATGTACAGTGTTTCTGAGTGCCTTGATTTGTTAAAACAGAATGAGTTTTTCAAAGGAACATGAGAAAAATTATAAATTTAATTGTAGTTTTGTAGGATTAGACTTCCCTTAGACTTTTTTGAAAATTTAGCCCATATGAGAACTAAATTCAGATGATTGGTATGTTCTCTCTTGAACTCAGATGACCATGACAGCCAACCCATCACAGACTGACTTCTAGTTAGAACAATATTTTCTGGAACCATTCTTCACTGTTAATTACCTATGCGGTGCATTAGAAGCTCACAGCAGCTTCCCTTAGAAACTTAAGATAAAACACAGGGTACATACATGGGGTGCTTTGGGAAGGCAGTAACATGTCATATTCTAAGACTGATCAAGCTGATCACTTCTATTAAGGCTGCCCAATTTTCCAAGCTGTATGTTCAGAGCATTTCAGCAAAGCATCTGTATAGATTATCTTGGAGATAATGATTCTGTGATTTTTTTAAAAGAAGTCAATTTGCACTAATATAAACTGAAACCAGCAGAATGGTTAGAAAATACTGTTATATTTGTATAAAATTTCCAGCCAAAGAGAATTTTGAGATTGTACTTGGGTCCAGTAAATGCACACACACTCACAGGCACACACAACAAAAAAGATTTTTGTTTCAAAATAATCTTCATTACATGAGGATTATCATAATTGTCATTTAAATTGACTGATTTTAGTCTTTAAAAGAGGGTATAATAGCATTCACTGTCTGAGACTGAATTACTGTCATTATGTTAAAGGTGCACTTTATTACTTAGCTTTTCTCCATTACAAATGCTCACAGACACACTCCACTTTCTGCTGCTACAAAATCTTCAAAACATAATATGACAAAGTTTCGTATCCAGACATTTTATTACTAAAACTTCAGAACAAAAGGTTACCAAAGGCAATCTGCCATTGTTAGTGCAACCATAGTACCAAAAGATAGAGAGGATATTTTAGCAATAGCAAGATTCTGAATTCCTGCAGAAGAATGCAAACTCTTCATTGAGATAAAAAGGCATTTTGTGTATCTTTTGCCAGGAGGGAAGGTGCAGAGTTGCTCTTCTGCTCAGAGCAAGCTTATTAAGGTAAAAGCAGATCAAGCAAATATCAGCCCAAATGAGAGAAATAGCCATGCCATACTATCCCAGACTTGTCAAACTTTTCTCAGTGATGTTTAGATGAAAATCCAGACATTGCCACGATATTAACCTGCTAGTGTATAAATGACATTTATCATTTCTGCAATCTCTTTTGATCTGATATCTTAAGATTCTTCATATGTAGAAGTTTTCAACACATTGCCCTGTCATCTTAATACATATGGGACATCTTTTACTTCTGCAGGCACAGAAGAACCAAGTCTGGATATGTCACTACGGCACAACACTTGGGCAGAGCTCTGTTGAAGTAAATGTCACTATGCCTGGAGTAAGAGGCTATAGAGAGGCATGAAGGTATTAACATCAGATCTGGAGAGATCAAGGGGAAGAATTTGCCTGAGGAGCAAAGCTTTTTCTTTAGGGGAAGAAGGTAGGCTCAATTCTGAGATGCTCAAAAAGGGACAGTTTAAGGAATATGATTTTCAGAGGCTGTGGTCAGCATAAGATGGGCTAATTATACAGTGCTACTTGAACAATTAAGTTCCCAAAAATATTTTTACAAGCTTGGGCCAAGTGCCAGAATTTGCAAGAAAGAATCTTGCAAATTTTCTTGTAAGTGGCCACACTTCAACAGTTCCTCTCACCTGCCCTGTACTGCACAACTCAGTGCTCTCTTTGTTTTATTCAGGCACCCGAGCTTAGGGAACTACATGCCTTTCTCTTGAAAATCAGAATATTGGGGGAGGTTTGAAACTTGTCACCCTAATCACTTCTGAACATTTCAGCCTACATTCTCCCACCCCTTTATGGGATTTTTTCCTGTTGTAATGTTTTCTTCCTCCTTCAAAGTGATTATTAACAGATTTTTCTAAAATGCCCAGAGCAGCATACTTAGGTCAGAAAACAGAAGCTAGCGTGTTTTTGTCTGCCAGCTTCCTCCCTTACTTATCTTATAACATTTCCCTTATGTATCCCCGGGTCATGCACAGGTCTGGTTCCAACATTGCTTTGTGAGGCAATGAGTAGATTCTTGCCTAGAAACAGATTTACAGTACAAAGGTTTGAGCGATAGATATTCCCTTATTTAATTTTTTTTTTTAAATCAAAAGACCTTATAAAGAAAAAAAATAATGGGCATTTAGAAATATCTATGTCATAAGAAGAGTTTGTGGCTTTATATTACATGTTTCTCTAGTGATTTTTTAAAATGTTCAGTAATGGGACTATAACATATCAACAACAACAAAAAAATGAATACCCTAATTGTATTTAAGACACTTAGAGAAATACTGGAGTGGACTGAGGTGTTTTGTGCATAAGAAGTTATTTTTCTTTAAATTATATGAATGAAATGAAGAAAAACAACAAAAAAAGGTACCCTTACTTTGTCAAGGTGTTTTACTGTGTGTCACATTTAGCTCAGCTAACCTGGTGGCTAAATGAGCATTGCATGGTTAGGGGTTTGAATGCAGCAAGAGAAGTGTTCAGGTGTTGGCACACTGAACCACACTATGTTCTCTGAACCTGAAAATATGGGCTGGAAATCTTGCAAGAGACTTTTCCCAATAAGTGATGCTGCTTATAGACTTTTCTTTTTTCACAACCTTTTCAGGTTGTGTGGGCTTTTTTTTTTTTTTTTTTTTTTTTAATTGAGGGTAGTGAGGGGATGCATTCCAGGAAATCAGTTATAGGACAGGCAGGTATGGGCAAAACTCAGCTAAGGTAAGACTTGTGAGACTTCAGAAAGAAGTCAAATGTAGTTACAGGATTTCCAGAGGGAATTTTCCTTTTATCTAAATCATCTACCAAACTACCAATTTTCTGACAAGAAGTGAAGCTTTCTTTCTAGAGGAACAGCCAGACATTCTTGCTTCTGTTTTTCAGAAGTTACTTATTTCTATAATACTGGAACTGACCCTCAAATTTTCTGTAGTTAGCCAGGGAAAAATCACTTAATCTTCAATGACTAATGAGCTGGGACTTTTACTCTAAATGTAGATCTCAGTCTAGTAGGAAAAGTAAGGGAATGCAAAAGCACATCTGGTAATTGGAAAGATGAAAAAAGTAATAATAAAGTGCTCATTTTGAGGCAACAATGATGAAGATAATGGATGATAGCCAAGCAGGCCATATGCACTTGGCTAACAGAATTAATCATGGACTATGCAATACAAAGCAAGAAAGACAAGTACAATAAAACACTTAAAGACAAGAATGGATTTTAATTTTAGGAGCAGTATAAAACAATATGATAATAGTGATAGCCAAGTTAGTCCTGTGATTGTACAATCCAAACAAATTAAAGCAATAAATAATATTTAATCTGCTATACCAATATATGTTAAAAAGTAATAATGACTAAAAATGATTAGAATTAATCAAATGAGGAGTTCTGTTTCTAGTATATTGAGAAGGGCTAAGGCAATTCTAAAATTGTCAGATATGAAGTCGTGTTTGGAAATGAAAAAGGAATATTACAAGTTCCCAGCACAGTTTAGCAAAGGCAATATCTGAAAATGCAAGCTAGTGCTTAGATTTCTATTAGTAGGGGGAGACTTATTATTAGAGCCTTGTGATTAGCAGTGTAAAATTCTCATAAAGCAATTTTGTAAATATCCCATCTTGAAGCCATTTTGCAGCATCATCTGCCACTAAGCCTCCAGCAACGGCACCTAAGGGATCATGTTTTCTGTCGCTTGCTGTTATATTTTTCTGTTACATTTCTATATACTTGTATTTCAAATTGTCCAAACAGTTTGTGTATTACAAGACCTCACCCAAGTACAGGCACTGTCGGTTTAGGAATTTTAGGGGACAGTTCAAGGCTTTCTGCTGGGCCAAAAAAGACTGTAAGGAGAGGTGGTTGAGCACCCTCTCCTTCCATTGGATCACAGTATTCTTTGGCCTTTGCTGAGAAGAAACAAGTCTTACTGATACTAATAAAAAGTACAACAAAATAACCAGTACTCTCATTGGTAACATGAGAATAAGAGACTGCTGTATGGTTTTCTGAATTGCATGGCAAGATTTCTTACATCTTTAATACAAGCTGCAAAAAATCCCCTTATGGTCACAAATTAGTGCTTATTAATTTGAACAAAATCAGGTATGATTATGATGGTTGTGCGCTAAGCAGTCAGATGAGTTTAAAAGGAGAATGAGTACCTGAATGTAGGAACAAGGAATAGAATAGAATAGAATAGAATAGAATAGAATAGAATAGAATAGAATAGAATAGAATAGAATAGAATAGGGTGAAATCATTTAGGTTGGACCCTTCACCAGCTCCATTTCCCTTCTCTGGACACACTCCAGCACCTAGATGACTTTCTTGTCCTGTCCTGAGGGGACCAGAACTGAACAGAGGATTCGAGGTGTGGCCTCATCAGTGCCAAGTTCAGTGGTATAATCACTGCCCTGGTCCTGCTGGCCACACTATTGCTGACACAGGCCAGGATGCCATTGGCCTTCTTGGCCACCTGGGCACTGCTGGCTTATGTTCAGCTGCTATTGACCAGCACGCCCAGGCCCTTTCCCACCAGGAAGCTTTCCAGCCACTCTGCCCCAGCCTGTAGAGCTGTAGGGGTTTGTTGTTGACCCATGGGCAGGACATGGCACTTGGCCTTGTTGAAAGCACACCATTTGGCTTTGGCCTGTGAGATCCCTCTACAGAGCCTTCCTACCCTCCAGCAGAACAACATTCCAGCCCAACTTGGTGTCATCTGCAAACTGATTGAGGGTGTCCTCAATCTCCTTGTCCAGATCATCAGTAAAGATATTAAGCAGGACTGAGCCCTCAGGAGCACCAGTTCCTAACCAGGCACCAGGTGGATGTACCACCAATCACCACTCCTCTCTGGGCCTGATGATGCAGTCAGTTTTTTACCTAACAAAGGCTATGCCATCCAAGCCATGAGTAGCCAATTTCTCCAGGAGAATGGTGTGGGAAAGGGTGTCAAAGACCTTACTGAGTCCAAGTAGAAAACATGCTTAGATTTTCCCTCATGCACTAAGCAGGTCACCTTGTCATAGAAGGACATCAGGTTGGTCAAGCAGGACCTAAAAACCTTTAGGTCTTTCCTAAACCCATACTGGCTGGGCCTGATCCTCTGGTTGTCGTGTATGTCTTGTGTGAGGCACCAAAGATGATCTACTCCTGGCACCATGGTCAGATTGATAGGCCTGTAGTTCCCTGGATCCTCCTTCTGGGCCTTTGTGTAGATGGGTGTCACATTTGACAATTTCCAGTCACCTCGGGCCTCCCCAGTTGACCAGGACTGCTGGTAAACGATAGAAAGTGGCTCAGCAAGCACTTCCACCAGCTCTGTCAGTAACCCTGGGCAGATCCCATCTGGCCCCATGGACTTGTGTGTGTCTAAGTGATGTAGCAAGTCACTGCCCACTTTTCCTTGAATTTAGGTGCTTCGTTCTGCTCCCTATCCCTGTCTTCCAGCTCAGGGAGCTTGGTACCCTTATAACTGGTCTTACTATTAAAGACCAAGGCAAAGAATTCATTAAGTACCTGAGCCTTTCCCTCATCTTCACATTTCCCTCTACATCCAATAAAGGATAATGATTCTTCTTAGTCCTCCTTTTGTTGCTGAGGTATTTATAGAAACACTTTTAATTGTCTTTTATGGTAATAGCCAGACTAAGTTCTAGCTGGACTTTAGTTCTTCTAATTTTCACTCTGCATAACTTCACAATATCCCTGTAATCCTCCTGAATGGCCTGCCCCTTCTAAAGTACATAAACTCCCCCGTTTTTCCTGAGCTCCAGCCGTATCTCTCTGTTCATTCAGACAGGTTTTCTTCCCTGCTACCTGGTCTTTTGGCACATGAGGATGGACTGATTCTGTGCCTTTAGCATTTCCTTCTTGAAGAATGTACAGCCTTCCTGGATCCTTTGCCCTTCAGGGCTGACTCTTAAGGGACTTCCTCAACCAGCCTCCTAAACAGATCAAAGTCTGCCCTCTGGAAGTCCAAGGCAGCAGTTCTGCTGACCCCCTTCCTTTCTTCTTCAAGAATGAAAAACTCTTAATTTTGTGATCATTATGTGCTTCAACAACCACATCACCCACCAGCCCTTCTCTGTTCACAATCCACAGGTCCAGCCAGGAGCCTTCCCTAGCTGGCAAAGAAAGCACAAGAAGCCTGGAACTCGGGAGTAATTAATGTTTTGAATAAAAATAATAGCAAAAAAGAAATAACCACAAACGTTGAAAGGTGAGGTTGACAGTCAAGTTACATCAATGTGTTGGCATGACAGACTAACACCATTTCAGATGTAAATAAAAAGATGGAACACAAATGCTTCTAGAAATATTGTTTCTGTCCCTACAAACAGAATAATTCTTTACTAAATACAACAGTGGAATTCAACAGTTCAAAAGGTATTTCTTGGGGCTTTTTGTTTCCAGTGTTTTGTCTAATCATATTGTGCATTCATTTCTCTAAGACCTAAAATTTTAACAGCGTAAGTTTTGCAAACATGAAGGTCCATGCTAAATACAAGTGAGTTCTTACTTCTAACCTAAAGAATCATAATCTGAATTTTATATATGATGGTAACACCTTTTTTTTAAGATGAGATTTATGTTAGAAGTATGTGTGTTCATGTTTATGCAGGTTTGTGCTTATTCAACTGGCCAAATTGCTTTTTACATCCCTGACTATCTCCTTTGCTTGCTTTGGGCTCTACGGATTATGGTGAGGGCAAAGATGATCAGCTGGAGACAGCTTATAGTTGAACTTGGGCAGGAAGCCAACCATGTTGTCAGCAGATGTTTTGCTGTATGTGGGTCACTAGGAATAATCTAAGTATATTTTTCCCCCTTTTCATCACTGTAAAGACCCTCAATCTGACAACTAGAAGCACAACTCTTCTACCCTAAAATATTTGTTATTTAAATACAGTAAATTTTTAGTCTCCTTTGGGATTTGTGTAGCAAGCTGAACAACTGTTGTGTCAGAAAGGTGCACATGGTGTGTGTGCAGCTCTGCCACGGTAGCACAGTGACCTGGATTGAAAATATTTACATTTCATTGAGAGGCTTGGAGTTGTATAAACCTGAGTGGACCTGGAATCTTTGCTTGCCTTTTCACAGTGTCAGTCTCTTCTACTGGAAAGTAATTTCTCTGAATTTTTAGCCAGGTCCTGTTGCAATAGCTTGCAAAAAGCATTTTGAGAAGCCCTCTTCTATCTTGCATGCCCACCCTTCTTTATGCACCCATATCTGTCAGGAACATACATACATTCATATATATTTACATAAATACACACACACATGCACATATATATATGTAGATCTTTTTCTGGTGTGCTGCCTAGATTTGGTAATTATGGGAAAGAGGATGGGAGTTCTCTGTAACTGGTGCCCCTGCCTCTGCAGAGAATATTTTATAGCCCTTTCCCTTTCTTAGTTCCCTAAGAGCAAAGACTGATTTTATAGAATCTAAACTGTTCAGTTTTTGGCCACTGATAATAACAATTTCTATCTTGCACACTTGGATCTCTTCCCCATGCATGTACATGAAGGAGGTGGAGGAACGACTCTGATTTGTACTGAAGTGTTCTGGTAAAACAAGAAACCAGTCTTGAATGAAATTTTATTTCTTGAAAGCTTTTTCAAAAGCTGATACCATATGGGATTATTACTCCTGAGGTTTCATCACCATGAAATGCTGAGACTTACACTGTGGCCATTAGCTGAGAAGCAGGTTTTAGTGTCAGCAAGTACATGATCCTGCTTATCCTATGATCTGAAATAAAAGTAGATGACAGCTACCTTCATAGCCCCACATCATCAGGTGGTGGGATCTGGGCCACTGCCCCCGGGGGCACATGACTCAGCCCAGGGTGTTAACAGTCATCATGAGGGCTGTGACACCACTACTTGTAACTGAGGAATGCTTTGTAGGAACCTTGCCTGGGCACTAGCAGGACTGGAACATTAAACTCCCCCATCCCTAGGAGGAAAAGGAAAGTTTTTATTGGTAAGAACTTTAGCAGCTGTCCTGCTTGCTGAGCAGCATGGAGGTAGGCAACCATGTCAGACACAATTACTGCTCCTTTTGTAATAACCCCTTTTACAGACAACCAGTGAAGTGAATTATCAGCCTGTTAAGCCAGATGTAACTTACTCAGACCTAAGCAATGCTTTGCTTTCTGGGTTCCCTCCAGCTCTGTTGCACCACGGAGAAGCTGCTGGAGAAGTTAGCATTCCATGTTGATGTGCCAGCCACCCTTCTGTAGGGAGAGGCTGAATAAGGAGACAGAAGAAATATGTGGGGAAAATTCACTTCTCTTGGCCATGGTAATGTGAAGGGTGAGAGGATGGCAGAAAATACTGGAAGAACCTTTTTGTACTCTCTGCTCATGCCCCTGTTCTCACTCTGAAGTTCCGTTCCTTCCCAGGCAAGCTGCTCTTCCAGCTAATTAAAAAAATATAGCCGAGCGGTCAGGAGGGGTCCTTTCTGTCAGTTGAGAGGCAGTTGTCACCCCATCCTTCCCCTTCTGAGTGTAGTGCAGGCTGTGAGAATGAAATTTCAAACATTACAGTGCTGTGCCCGCTCTGTATGTGTAGAGAAATTGGAGGATTAAGCGCAAGAATGACTGAGTGGAAGCCCCTTGTATAAAAATGACAGATGCCCTGGTTTAAAAGGTGACAATTTGCCTATGCAGGGAAATGGTTCTGTCAAAGCATCGGGAAATTTGGGGACTTGAGTGTAGAGAAGGAAGCATTTGAAAACACAGTCTGCCTTGAGCTTCTGAAGTAGCCTCTGAGCTCCAGAACTGATGTTTTGTAATTTTGCCTTATCATCTGCTTGGGTTTATCATGGTGGTAATAGGGATAATGACAGAGAGTCAGTCATTTCCACTTAGATGCCAGTTTTTAAGTAATAATAAGCTCACAGCGGGTTCGATTTGGTCTGTGCTGAGAGTACCTGGGGTTATTTTCCCTTTGCTTTCTCATGGTAAATTATCTCAACCCACCAGGGCCAAGCTGATTTTCTTGCTGTAAAAACAGAGAAGACGAACATGCAGCACTGCACTGTGCTGTACACTTAGCTGCTTCCTCCTTTGTTGTTTTCTTTATGTTATTTAGGAAGAGAAAATTCTCTGAGCCACCCATTATGGTTCAAATTCAGGTCATAAAAAATAGTGTAAACTAATAGTGGACTGTCTCCCCTAGCCCTCTCGCCCCATGCATCTCTACCCTGTATTGCAATCCCTAATGGGAACATTTAAAACCAGTGCTTATGATAATGCCCTTGTTCCCATGGACACCACGGCGCTGCAGAACCAAGATTAATGGAGGACCATTGAGACTGGTCCTAAAAGATTGTCCCTCTTGTGTATTATGGTCTGTCATGCTGCATCCATTAACAGAGGAGCGGAGGGTCCTCATCGTGTTGGTATCACTGGGACCAAATCGAGCTACTGCAAGATGGCATTTCCATAGCACATCAACAGATCATTTCACCACTGCTTAAGGCATCGTAAATTGGACTTATAGCTCAGCTGCTGGCATAAATAAGTCCCTTTGATAGTTAGTGGAAGACGTTATGACACTCCAGGGTACAGGAGGGGACATTGGCACTGTCATTTTTTTTCTCTAGCCCTGGCACCCTGGTGCCTCTGATCTTTCTGAAGATTCAGGGCACGCGCTCTTCATTACGGTTTGGGCACCAGGGACTTGTTTTTTTTGCAAGATTAATGAGCGCCACGGAAATTCTCCAGCGCATCTCGATAATTAAGTCTTTGTTTATCAAAAAACAAGTTATATTAGGAGCAGAAAATTCGCAGTAATTATTCATAATTCTAACAATTCAAGTATAGCTACCTCATTTGCCTGGGTAATTCTGCTTTTTAATTTCTTGCATACATTTGCATATTAATTTTGCCCGTCGGCTGCAGCAGGCTTTGACAGTTTGTTACTATGTGATGGTTTTCACAGGGGTGCGACTCAGTTGGGTGGCATTTCGACTGGGTGCAATGATAAATTATGAATTTTCTAATTTGCTGCATAATGAAGTAACCCCTTCCAACCCAATTAAAAAAAAAAAAGCAAAGGTAGTGTCTTTTAAATAATATTTCCCAGGTATTTCATCTCTCTAGTTTTGTTGTTGTTTTTCAAGCATTTTTTTTTTTTCCCTTAAAAAGCAGATGACTGCATTTGCAGCCTTTCAGAGTGACTGTGCCTTTCCATACATCAAACATGATTCATGATTCATGTATCCCCAGACTATATTCATGCTGTAAATTGGCCACTCCTCAACCCTCAGGGCAATCACGGATGATAGCAAAGAAGTCCTAGTTTCTTCTCTGATGTCCAATTTGGGTTGTAGTGATCTGTGTGTATGAATCTGTCTGTCTGTCAGGGAGCAGGGATTTCAAATGAGGGAAATAAATGATGTGTGTTTGTTTTACATACTTGCTCGAGAGGCTGTACTGTACATTAACTGCTAAACTACTATGTGGGTTTCCTTCTAATTTCTTAAAATGGTTGTAGAAATAAATATATATGTATTTATTACTTCAGCATTGTAAAAAAGGATCTGTGGAGACTTAATTTGTGGGTGAGAGATAAGGGATTTTAGTTCAGTGTTGGTAAGTGTGTTCAGTACATTTGGTAATTTTATGCTCATAATGCAGCACTTAGAAAGCACAAGTATTGCGGGGTAAAATTTGTGGTGTTTCATTATACAACTGCAGACGGGCAAAACAGTTTAGAAATACTGTAGGCCTGATGCCATCCCGACTTTAAAGAATCTGAAATAACCCAGCCAATCTGTTTAGCATGATGCAAATATTGTAATTATACAATTATGCTGCATTTTTAATATAGAACAATTCCTATACTTTCTGTTGCCTCTTAAAATTCTGCATTATTAAGAAAAGCCACGATTTTATCAGAGTCTCCACCACAACCACATGTAAGTAGATGATGGACGATTTTGACATTAATACCCCACAATCAAGCAACAGAGAGCGCACAACATTAATGCCAAAAACCCACAAGGTCCAGATTACATAACTAATTCTGCACATCCCCACAAGGCAAGCGAGGAGCCGTCCACGCTGCCCTCGCCCAGCCTGGCACTGCACAAAGCCCCCGCACCACCTTGCACAGGAGCACAGCGGAACTGCAAAGTGCCGAGTGCTGCCATTCAGCCCTGTCACCATTACTGTAACGCACAGCACACAGTGTGAGCCTGGCACAACTGGGCAGCGCGGAGCCCAGTGATATTATGGCATAATCACACAGCTAAATTCACGCCTGCAGTACAGAGCGGGCAGCAGTGATACTGAGCACAATGCAGCGCTGTCATAACGTGCATTAGAGGCGTTGGGCACAGCCACAAAGTCTGGTGCCGTGTTCCGTGTTGATACGTAGGAGCAGAGCAGGCTGTGCTCAGCGCACAGACGGTGCAGTGCTCTCACCACAGCTGTATGCCCACCCCAAATCAGGCATGAGCACCTACAGCCAAACAACCACAGTGCAGGAAGCAGCACCAAAACACAGCTTTCAGCCCTCTCGTACAAAACATGGACCCAAAGCACAAGTCTTTTCTTTCATAAAAGACCCCAGATAAATGCCTGACATGTGGACTCATTACTTCATGATTTAATTGTGGTGTACACACAGCTGCAAAACACTTTGCCTCATACAGTCCTAAAAGTAATACAACTTCCCTCAAATCTACCAGAATAATTTGAAAGAGAACACCTTGTTACTTATTTGTATTAATCATGAGAAAAATTCCTTACATGATCTTTTACTAGTAGAAAATGCGGCTTTGTCAAAATCAAGCTTTTCCATAGTAATGTCTTGGCTTAATGACATTTTGACAGATGAGGGGGTAGGTTTCTTGTGGTTTTTTCAATGTTAACCAATCAATTAAGCTTTTTCCATTTTTTCATACCTTCTTTTCTTTGAATTTTTGTATGATTAAGAAGGTTTTTAACACACCAAAATCGTCCAAATCAGTATTATTTTAATGTTGATGGTTAACCTCAAATTTTCCCCCAAATTTAACTTTGTGGTGAATGCAGTTGTTTGATTCTGCATAGGAACAACATTTTTATTAATACTTTTAATTTAATATGTGAGAGAAGAAGTCCTGTCTCTGTCTTTTTATGAAGGTGAGTGCAAGTACCTAGGTGAAGCTAATAGTGGTCCAATAAGTCATAGAGTTCCTCAACACCACAATTAGTGCAGCAAGGACAAAATGCCGAATACTCAGTCTCTGTGATAGTACTGAAATTATACGGTACATCCTCAATAGCCAGTTCCCCCCACATAGTCTTTGACTGACAAGTGTCAGTCTGGAGAGTGTCTGTAGCTTGGGCTGCCCCATGTTGAAGCAGAGTGGTGCCCCACAGTGTGAGGCTGACAGGGTGCAGCACTGGGGAGAGCCACTGTGAACCCCAATGTCGCTTCAAGGCAGTGTCACTGTGCACCAGCACAGCCTTGTTTTCTGGTGTCTGCTTGGCAAAACATTACAACTGCATAAAGGGAAGTGACTGATCATTAAATGTATGCTAATAACATGAGTCTTTGACTGAAAACATCAATATACTCCAGTAAAGTGCACAGTTAGTACATGGCAATTAATATTTATCTAATCTGATTTATACTAGGGCTTTCTATAATGCCCACTCCTGTATCATCTATGCTGTGATCAAATGTACCAGACATACATAGCAAAGCATCTTCCCAGACTTCAGTCTCCTCCCTTCCCTCATTCTCTTTCACTTTGTTATTTATTATTATTCAAATTTATACATCACTAAACAAAAGAGCACTCATCCCAAGCCACTGATAAACTCTTAAAAATACATCTCATAAAATGAGCAGACTCCATAATTATCCATGGATAAAAATGCAACAGTAACCATGTGACTACACTAAATTTAATCAAAATTATTAACAAATCACCACCAGAGTTCCTTCCAACCATTTCTTTGCTCATCTTTTGCCAGTGAGCTACACAGAAAAGAGTGGTTTTGCACTGACACCTGAAGGTTGTTTTGAATCAAAAATCAAATGTATTTAAAGTGATAGGTACCATCTGGGAAATGCCTTTTCCTTTTAGTACCTGTACTGACTTCTTTGGGAGACAGCAGCGATAGCACAAGTGTATTGAAATAGTTCATGTATCAGTTTGGGTGTAACTTGGCAGTATGGCAATACTACTGTGTGAGTATGGGTGACTCAAGAAGAACAAATAAAATTTAAAAAGTTTTAATTCTTGAGTGAAGCCATAGCCTTCAATGGTCATTTCAGATGAGAGAGAAATTTAAAGCCAGCCTCATATATCTTCTTCAGTTGGAGAGTAGAACCTTTCTGATGGAGACTCTTTGTCTGCCCTGTTTCAGTGTTTG
Source organism: Promerops cafer (assembly GCA_013398275.1). Taxonomy (NCBI): domain Eukaryota; kingdom Metazoa; phylum Chordata; class Aves; order Passeriformes; family Nectariniidae; genus Promerops; species Promerops cafer. Next base: position 117,069 of record VZSE01014407.1, on the reverse strand, counting down.
GCTGTTTCAACAGCTGCAGTAACCCAGGGCTTTCTGGTGAGGGAGACATGGAAAGATTGGGGACATTCTGTTCCAGAAAGGGGCTCTTGCACACACAGACTGACCTCCAAGCCTTTGTGGCAGAGGTTATGATTTATTTTCTATTGAGTATCTTCAGAAAAGACTGATGGACCAGCAAGGACAGGTCTGTATGTGCTTCTGGAAGAGCAGGAATGGTACAACTAAACTATATAAAGAGGCTTTTGAGAAAGGAACCTTCCCAGAGTGGTTCTGGTGGACTTCGTAAGATAGGAAATGCTGATCTTGGGGTGGTCTTGGACATAGTACTCTTTGGGAGTGGTCTATGTAGGAGATTATCCTGAGATTCAGGCAATGGTTGCTTCCTGAAGAGAGAGATGAGGGTCTAAAACAAAACCCAAAGGTGAGATAATTTTCAATGAATGTGGACTATCGGGGTTCCAGGGCCCAAGGGCACATTCTGAACTTTTCTGAGCTTTTCTTTAGCATTGTAGAGGTACCTGAATTGCCTTAATCCTTTGCTGATTTCATGAATTACTTTTTCTCCTCTTGTGGAGAAGGGTTAGCGAGTTTGACATTCGCTTAAACTCATTCCCTACCACTTCCTGACCTGAAATCTGTTTTCAAAATTGGCTGCGAGGTGAGCCTAGTGTAGGGATTTAACTCTGTAGACCAGTCTTTCATGGACCATTTCCTTTCCCTATACCTTAAGCCTCTGTGTTTGACTATTACAAATGCTTCACTGTGTGGTTCACTGTGGGTATTCCAAATAAGCCAGGCTTTTTATAGAAAGTTAAATGCATTATATTCCCTTTATATATTCCCATTATTTGAGAAGTGACAGAGATTGTTCTGCTAGTGTTTCTTCCTTCAAGGCTCTGTGTTGCACTGCTCTGCTTTTTTGGGGCTGAAGACCAACACCAGGACATCAGGGCTGCTGGCTTTCAGGCAGTGAGACAGGGCTTTTTGTGTATCCTTTCATGGAAGTCATCTGTTACTCATCTACTAGGTTTTCTTGATAGTGGGGAATATTTTGCCTGGAAAAACAATATCCATACACTACTAATGTAAAAAAGATTTAGAATGATTTACCACTGAAAACTGACTCAGATTCCTGAATTGTTAATAATAATAAAGAAGACCAGCAGGATGTGTAACCCATCCATTTGTCTTGTTGTGTTGATCCTGTATTCAGCTGCAGAGGTGTACATATAAAAAACTGCTTCCCTACTAAAACCAGCTAGAGAAACTTGTCCCTCCATTATGGAAAGTAGAAGATAATGTATTTAGTACTGCAAGATATAGATTACTGAAAACTTGATGCCTAAATGTACTTCTATAACAATGCTACTTCTTTAATTTTTAAACTATTTTATAGTTACTGATTGACTGTTCTAATCTAGATTCTAAAATCTCTGTCTCAAATGGAAGTGAAGATGAGGGGTAAAACCAAGATTTTTTGTTGCTGTAGAAAACCTCAAACTTATTTATTATATCCTTTCTAAAGTCAAAATACTCAAAAGTCAGTGACATTTCAGAGAGTCTTTGCCCAAAGAAACAAAACCTTGTATGTTATTCCCCAGGTATTGTCATATCTGTAAAGTTTCAGCCTGGCTTGTCACTTTCTTTTGTGTAGGCAGCTATTGCTTACTGGTTTTAATTGCTATTCTCCTGGCTATAGTAGGCAGGGTGAGTACACAAATGATAGAATGGCCTGGGTTGGAAAGGATATTAAAGATCATCTAGTTCCAACCCCCACCACCATCCACTAGACCAGTTGCTCACAGCTCCATCCAGCCTGGCCTTGAACACTTCCAGGGACAAGGCAATTGCAACTTCTCTGGAAAACCTGTTCCAGTGCCTTATCACTCTCAGAATAATGAATTTTTTCCTAATATCTGATCTCAACCTGCCTTCTTTCAGTTTGAAGCCATTCCCTCTTGTCCTGTATTTAGATGCTCCTGTAAATAGTCTCTCTCTCTCTTTCCTGTAGGCTCCCTGTAGGTATTACAGGGCTGGAACTGGGTCACCCTGAAGCCTTCTCTTCTCCAGGCTGAACAGCCCCAGTTCTCTCAGCCTTTTCTCATAGGAGATGTGCTCTATCCCCCTAGTCAACTTTGTGGCCCTCCCCTGGACTCACTCTGCCTACTGAGTTTTGCTGCTACGTGTTTCTGTTGCTAGGTGTTCCACTCATCTGCATGAAATATTTTTATTCCCTAAAAAACTTGACTCAGAATTGTTCAAATAAAAAGGATAGCGACTACTTACAAAGCTGTGGTAAAATGTAATTGGCAAATCAGACTGGAGTCTGATTTCCTCATTTTCATACAAATAGTTTCAATTTAACTTTTTGATTTCTAAATTAAGCATGTGTATTTAAAAAAAAACCATACTGAAAATGAAAAAAATTGATTTGAATTGACAAAAGAAACCATTTAGTTGAAAAAATATTTGCCATACAAGTGTCTTGACAGAATAAACCCTTACACCACGTTTATTAGCAAAACAATATTTCTAAATAATCTTTAGTGGGGCAACAACTTTATGTTAATTATTATCAATAATAACTAGCATATAGCTAATAATAATAATAATAATTATATAAAGGACTGAAAACTTTCTAAAATGACTGTCTGAAAAATATGCAAGACAACAAGTTCAGAACCTAAAGCTATAAATACACAAAGGAATAGTTATTTAACATGTGCTGTAATTTGCACTATTTAAATCTAATATTAGAGCTGTGTCTTTTTTATGTCAAATCTGGAGTGCTTCAGCAATATTAGATATAAATGGTCATTTCTCCATTTGCAGAAATAGATTGTGCTGTATATTATAAGAATGCTATGTAGATTTAATCCCTGCTAACTGAGATCTTTCTCATTATATGAGTAGGACAAAGAAAAAATGTTTTCATTTCCTTACATTCAGCAAAGACAAACTATGTTTAAGTTTCTGTAATTATCTGCAAAGACTGGCAACATGCAATGATGTTTGTCAAAAGGGAAGATGTGTGTTGACTTAACTTTACCAGTTAATGGGTTCAGTCCAGTCTATTTTTTGTTACGGAAAGGAAAAAATCAATAATATAATATTCAATATTACATTATTCAGTATAATTTTGTGTCATTTAGGGGAACCACAAATGTAGAATCAAGGGAAGGAAAGGGAAATCATAATAACTGTTCAAATAATTTTAGCCTGAGAAGCAAATAGATTTGACTGCAGTGCCCAACCCCCCCAACTGTATTTGTGTACACTGGTTCAGAGTTTAAGATTCAGATAACACTCAGTATTCAAATTTGTCATGAGCCATATGTGCAGGTGAGAAATTGCAACATTTTGAACTGTTTAAAATTCATTTTATTTGAAACTGTGCTTCAAAACCAGAACAGTCCTGCTAGCATTCTAAACGTCACTTGACTCTTTAATAGTATTTCTAGGGATATTTTGAGCAGAGCTAATTTTAAGTACAGGTAGTTAGCTAGAGTTTAGACTGCTTATCAGCTAAACAACTCGTGTCAGATTTACATCAAACTTGATTATGATATTTGTTTTTAGTAGGAAATCATGTGCATATCATTGCTTAATTTTATTTTGCTGATAATTAGGATGGCACACAGTACTCAAAAAGAGAAGAAAGTGCAACATTTTTAGAGTGTGCTTCTGTAACAGTTCTTTGTATTGATGTATTAGTATATAAAAAGAATTGAGTACAGGGTAGGAACGGACAGTACTAGGCTGCTGGTTTTATATAAGATATAAACCTAAGCCCATATTTCAGCACCCTGGGGTTTGCTTATTTCACTTTCTCATATTCTTGATGGCCAATTCTGGAGGTAGTTGTGAACCAGGAAAGTTTTGTGCTGAGGTTAGGTCTCAATGGGAAGCCAGGCTGCCAGGATCTAGGCAATCCCCATCCTGTCTATCTTCAGCGTATTATCTTTTACCATCCAGCTTGCTAAAAGTTTTACAAGACTATTGTTTCCTAGCCAATGATGTACTTTGGAATAACCTTTAATTTAGCAGCCTGTCTTTATCAGCCCACAGTGCTTTTTGTTCTCCACAAAAGCAAACTAGTGTTCCCTAACCAACCCAAAAGCTGTGGCAATACTAAGGAGAGAAACCAAGAAAAACAAAACTGATTAGGACAAGATTTGCTTTCAGAGAACCTATTTTTGTCACAAGGGGATGGATAAATAAAATAGTGTTTCAATAATTTATGCAGTGCACACAGAGAAAACATTGGAAATGCGAAACAAAAACGACATGTAAAGAACAACTGAAGTTGATAACTGCTTTAATCAGCTCAGGTGATAATTCCAAAATAAATGGAAATATGACTCCTGTTTTCAGCTCATGAATGGCAAAAGACTTTTGGTTATGTAACCCCCTCCCAGAAGTTCACTGCAGTCTTGTTCTTCTCACTGCAGTGTGGGACCAGATGAGGTGTGGCCATGACCTAGATATGAACTCTCTCCTTATCCCCAAGGGGCAGCATGAAGCCCCTTGCAAGGCTGTCAGCCTGAAGCTGGAGGAAACAGGCACCTGGCAGTCAGCCCTCAGCTCAAGATGCGTTTTGGGAACACAGTTAGGTCAGTGCCTTATTTCTCTGTGCCTCAGTTTACCTGCCTGTAAGTGAAGGGGTTTATCTGCTCCCTTGGGGAATCATGAAGTATAAGGAATACAGAGATCATGCTCTGGCAACTTTTAAACCATTGCTCTCCCCACTGAGTGATGAGCACCTCTGCCTTCTTTTTTTTCCTTGAGCTCTGCACATCCTTTTGACCACAACATTCGCCCTCAGATTCTTATGTCAGCTCAATATGAAAAGAGAAGTTGCTATGGCATCAGCTTAGTGCTCACAGAGAAGGCAGAGAAAAGCAAGCAGGGCTGCCTGGGGACCTGGAGATGGTGGGGCCGGGGCGGGAAGGCAGCCAGGAGGGCTCGGGGTGACACTGGGGACGAGCACCTGCAGCAGTCATGCAGCCACTCTGTGCAGGGGTCGGGGTCTGACAGTGCCTCAATGCAAACCCTGAGTGTTGGGCTCTTGCAGGATTTTTGTGGAGGCATGCTATTGTTTTGCAAGAATTCTTTGTGCTGGCTGCTTGCTTTTGTTGGCCTGCTGGAGGCAGGGGCAGGTCACTTGTGTCACAACCCCGACACAGCGTGGAGGTGGGCAATGGAGGTGGCAGCCGTGGGAGACTGGGGGCCCCATGTTGGCTCAGAAAGGTCGGGTCCCAAATGGCTGGGACAGGGAAGATGCTGGCATGTCACTGGGTGAGGCTGCTGAAGAAGTTGAAGCCTCTTTTTCTCTCTCCCTCTGCTTCTCTTTCCCCTCCATTTCTGCCTGCCCACCCCCCCAGCCCTTTGTCGACACTTGATCATTTACATCAAGTTGACATTCGCAGAGTTTACTCAGGGGTCTGTAATTGTATTCTTTCACCGGTTCTGCATTACCAACCATGAAAATGGAATCTTATCATCCTTGACCAATTTTTAATGTACAAAATGATTTGGCCGAGGTTCAAAGGGAGTCACAATTGAAATCAGGTGAATGATACATGTAGGGGTTTTTTTTCAGTTTCTTCGTGCCTTGATTTGATTTTTCTCTTAGGCATACTGGGAGATGTAGCTTATTTTTATATGCGTGTGTGTGTGCCTGTGTGTGTGTGTGTACAAGCCATATAAATGCATGTATATACTCCACACATATATTGAGGCACTATCCACCTATCTATATTTTGTGTACATATCACTCAAATTTACCTATTTGCAATGCAATGGATGACAATGAAGTTTGCTCTAATCCCTAAAAAGCAATCAAAGAATTGGAACGGGGTTAAAGCCTGCTGATAGTGCACTGCGATTAATAGGACATTATTAAATAGCCCCCCTCCTTCAGCTCCTGTTCCCTCCACCCCCCTCCCCCACCATCTTGCCAGATGAAAAGAGGCCTGGGAGACAAAATAAATAAATAAATGAGGTTACATTTACATTATAAAGAATAGAGAAGAAAACAATAGGGAATCCTCCTCACTGAAAAGCATACCATTTCCAAAGGGACAGAGTCCTCAAAGTATGAGGGGGCGAAGGGGAGTTCCTGCTCTCAAATATCATTAGAATGTTTTTTATCTTTTGGCAGTTTCATATTGTGAATAATACGGACATTTATAACTCAGTCAAGCTGCTTCTTTCAAGAGTACGGTTCCTTAAGATCAAGGAATCTATCAACTTACATAGCTCCCTTAGCTATCTTATCTAAGTGTCTCACAAACAGGAATGTATTTATCCTCACAATCCCTGGGCAGAAGGAAAATGGTCTTGTTTCCATTTTATAGATTGAGGAGAATGACAAAGAGATTTGGGGCCTCAAAACTGGTTTAGGAGGGCCTGTCTTGAGGCACCCAGGACTTTCTACCTTTCCTCTTCTGTAGGGGCTGCTCCGTTTTCCTGCCCGGATGGTAGACACCTTATCTGTATTGCTGAATTAAATGAATGGTTTCTGAAAACTATACTGAGGAAATACCAGGTTTGACATTCCTGAGTCACTGGCCATTTTTTAGGACAAGTGGCTTCCTTGAGGTCACTTGAGAGAGCAGATGGCTATCCTGGGAACTGAACCTGGCCTTTTCCAATCACAGGATGCTGTTTCCTAGGACTTTTGGTAAGAGAGGGAATCTGTACTTGAAATATTGAAAGAATCAACAGGAGAGGCTTTTTTGGTAAATGCTCAGGATGGACAAATGAGCTTCTAATTGCTTTATTCATAATAAGTCTGTTGTGGGAATAGGAAAGATCTAGTGTGTTGTCACTGAGATGTGTCTATGGCTTCCACACAGGCAAATTGTTAATGACAGTAGAGCCAGTGTGGTTCCAAGAGCTCTTAGGGTTAATATTTGGTGATGGGACAATGACATAACTGGTGAGAAAGTATATATTTGGTGGGGATTTGTAGTGTTGAAGTAACTGGTAAAACATTCAGCATTCCAGGTTGCTGGTCTGGTGATATCCAAGTCAAATGTCAGCTCTGGGAAAAAGATATACCTGGAAGCGTGCTGTGTGCTGTGAAGTAAACCTTGTGGCTGAAATGAAAGATTAAGTGTGCTGTGTGCAACATCCATTTGTCTTAATTGGCAAGTTGAGTTATTTGATGCTCTTAAATAGATTTGCAATTTTAATAATATTTGGATTCTAGAAAAACTCGCCCTGAAATATTTGACCATCATAAAAAAAAAAAAGGTTCCTTTAACCAATCATCAGTTTCTCTAATTTTTAGTTGAATTCCAAAACTGGGAAGATATCTGAAGTCACTGTCCTCATGACCTTTTTTTTTGCTGTGAAATAAGAAGTATAAAACCTGTGCTTCTAAAAGTAGCTTTGATTTAAACTGTGATCTTCTGATTAAAATGTTATGGGAAAAATTAAAAAATTCCCTGTAAACTGTGTGTCTGTTAATGTTGATTTTAATGGCAGAATATAGACACCTCTAAAACACACTCACTGAAGTGCTTCTTGCTCATTGCATACTCTTATTTCTCATCTGACTTATATAGCTGTGAGTTTATATTAAAGACTAGAGATTAGCCTGACCAGAAAAAAATTATTGTTCATCTCCCAGATGTATTCAGATAGTGTTTTGATGTTTTATGGTGAACAGTGTTACTAAAAAGGATTTGCATACTCCCTTTGGAGTTGTTCTGGCAGGGTGGTTTTCCAGTCTGGAGTCAACACATTGCACACACAACAACTCAGAAAATGCAGTTATTTCTGTACGTCAAAAGTATCCAGTGACAGATCTAAAAATGTGATGATGGTTAAGCACTGGCTCAAGGATGACAAAAATCAAAGAAACCTCTTCTACGCAAAGCTTTGTTTCCATAGTCTGTGTTCTTGGAAAAGTGTTAGTGACAGAAGTAGTAGGCTAAGCTACTCCTCTCATATATAAACCTTGTAATGAGAGAAATCAACAGAGATGCAATTGTAAATAAGGGTTTCCTTGATGCAAAGAGAAAGGCAATGTTTTCTAAGGAATGGGAAACAAAATAACAAGTAATTCCTCCTTGGCATTCTGGACAGTGGTTGACATGATTGGTGATTGTCCTGAGAAACATGTTTGGTAACAGCTCTCTTTTTTCAAAGGAAAGCTTTGGATCTTGTTTATTTGTGGGGGGTGGGTAGGATATAGAAACACGATAGTGTGGCTATTTTAATGTAATTTTCATGAAACTAAAACAATGTTATTTCTGCCCAGAAAAAAAGAGTACAAGAAAACAAAGATAGATACACTAAGATACTGGGAAAGTGAGATGTGTTCATTTTCTATATTCCTTAGCCTGGCACTATGTATACTGTGTGGCCTCACAATGTCCATGCGTGCTGAAGTTTTGTTGAGCATGTTACAGACAAGAGGCAAACTTTACACATCGGCAACCTGGCCGTGACTTCAACAAAATCATTGCCAGTAACCTGGGAAACTGAAAAGACAGTGCTGCTGGTGCCTGTCAGGATGATAATGGCTCTGATTCTGGCAAAGCTGAGGTGGGTTACAGATTGCTGAGGTATTTCTACAAATATTTAGTTAATAGGCTCTTAAATTCTGATATTTAATGATCTAAGTATGGTTAAAGACTTTAGCTTTCTTTTGTCCTTGCTATGGTACAAATCCTTGAAATAATATAAAAAATATTAACACTGATTTCATGCTTTAGGTATGATTTCAATATGATAACTTCTTCATTTAGCTTTACTGTAAAAATGATTATGTGTAAAGCATATCATAACTCAAGATGGTCTTCTGGTTTTGGTCACACTGATATAGAGGATAGTAATATATAGCCTTTGTTAAATAAGAATGAGATGAAAATTTATAACAGGCCATAAGTATCATAATGAATACAATAAAGTCTGCTTTTAGCTGTTGATTTTTATTATTGTAGGATCACTTGTATCACAGGAGCATTCCTGACATTTGCCAAAGTTAGAAAGATTTATCCTTGGGCTAAAAGGAAATGCCACAGGCAGAAAGTGTGATAAATTGTGAGAGTTTTTCACAGTAGATTATTTAGAATTAATACTAAAAGAAAGGCAACAGAACAGAACCACTACAGCCTCCAACAAATCAGTTCTGGAACCAAAACATCATGACTACTTACTTAACTACTTTTATTTTAGTTTGGAGGAGCTGTGAGTGAAAAAGAAGTGCTTGTTAATAAAATCTCAAAAAAAAAAAAAAAAAAGAAAGGCAGAATTGCAGGTAATTAAATGATCTCCTTTGGGATACTATAATTTCACAAGAGATGTGTTAATCTTTGGAGAAAAGGAAGCTTGAGAGTTATCCAGAAAGAAGTAATAAAACTCAAAGTAAAAGCTGGCGCAAACATTCTGATGAAGCTGATGGAAAACAGAAAATTTCACAAAAATTGTTCTGTATATAAACTTAAATTTTTTGAATGCCATTCAGCAATTCATCATGGGGAGGTATCTAGAAACCAAAACTGATCAAAAATTGAGTTGTATTCTCACAAAAAGATATATAAGCATAAGAATAACAAAACATAAAACATTGGGGGAATAAAACTTTCAGAAATGTTGTCTTTGCAAAAGGTAAAATGTTTGAATTTTATATTTTCAATTATTTCATCATTAAACTGCATCTGCTGAGAATCTTACTAGAATTCCAGTTTGGATGTGAGATGGCTCAGTCAGCTCCATATATTGGGTTCACAGCTGAGTTTCAGTTTCTCTAATGCAACTGCTTGGGGCTGTGCATGCTTGCTGTAGGGTTTTTGTGGAAGTGTCTAGCCCTGTTTCAGCTTCTTGCCTAAATCAGAACTGGTGCATGGATTGACTACGAAAGCATGAAGGCAAAGTAGCCCAGCAAATTGTAATCAAGCTAGGGAGTTAAATCTTGCTTTTCTGTTTCTACAATGGAAAAATACCTACCCATTTGGGAAAAACGCATCATAACTTTCAAAGAACATTTTGGGTATTCAAAAATTGCAGACCACATGTGGGCAATGTCAGAAAACACAAGTTGCAGTCAGAAATTCTGCTATTCTTATCCATGGTCAGGTATAAAGTGTGTATCTTCCCCACTTGTCTTTTTGAGGTTGTTCTGGTTATAGAAGCAGCCAGGACCTTAGGGAGGGTGTCCTTTTCATGCAGGCAGAACAGGTTTGGGCTGCATTCCTAGGGCAGCTGTATTTTATGCAGTGGAGTAGGCAATTCCTTGCTGAGTTGAGCCACACATATGTTACTCACTGTTGTCCATGAATAACTTTGGGAAAGATGTAAGTCTATCCCCTTCCTGATTCTTCCTTTTTCCTTCTTTCATTCTTTTTGCACTGAGACTGTGTAGTGCTATCATATATAGAATTCTCTTTGTCTAGGTTTATGTAACATATCTATTATTGGAATTTCATAGTATTTAGACAAGCATATATTTGGGCAAATATTAGCATAATTTATAGTTTAAAATTTGAGATTTGGAAGTATTAATAAATAAACTGAGAAGTAGTTGAGTATCTGAGAAATGGAAAGCAATTTTATGGGACATGAGAGAGTTGTATCAGAGAAAGGCTGTAGGCTGAGCCCCAAAACTCTTTGCATAAAAAAAAAAGTCTGATTAAACACCTTGTAAATATGTTCTTGGATTTTGGCTTTCTATTGTCTCTCAAAGCCTTTTATCAAATAGGCACATTTCTTAAATTAAATGACTTGTCCAGTACCCAGAGCACTGGAGACCTGTCCCATTTCATCTGAGACCCAAGCTGAATTATTTTCTGGCCCTTGTCAGGTCTAAAAGTTTGCAGGATTTAGTTACTTCTGTGCAAATCCTCTGCCACCAGAAATCAATGCAGAAGACACTGGATTTTTACCTCTGAGAAGCAGAAACGACAGTAACGACACACATTGAGTAGTGTGCGCTTACTGGCTTTTCTGTGTAGAACCATGTCTGAAACAGCCCAAGAGGCCACAGTTCCCTTCACAGTGGAAGGGAAGCACCTCTCTTTCCAGCCTCCAGTTGAGCAAGGGTCTGCATGCCAAGAATATATTCTTTTGCTGCTTTTTATATTTTACTCATTATGTGACTCACTGTCAAGTCAATCTAATATCAAACCAGAGGTTTTGTAAATCAGTGATGTATAAAGCCTGGCAGCAATAGAAAAACATCTATAACATTAAGTCTGGAGGAATCTTAATTTTAAAGATGCAGCATTGCTCTGCATTGTTTGTTACTCAGACATCACTGTATATTCATGTGTGAGAAAGAGGCAGGGAACCTGATAGAAGGAGGCACAATAAATAAAAGCGAGATTGATCCACCCTTCCTTCAGTCTTTGAGTTATATACAAAAATTAAATAGAATGGGGAGATGTGACTTTGTTTTGATAATCCTATGCCTTTTGAATAAAACTGTGATATTTCTTTTTCCTTTATATATAAATGAGATTACTAGTCTTTATGTTTTTCTTGCAAATATTTTCTACTCTAAGTGTATTTGCAAAATTAAAAACAATTTTTGGCCTCCAGTTCTTGAGATTATTGAAAGCACTACTTGAAAAGGGAAGGAACTGATTAGAACTATCTAGGGCTGATCAAGAAGTTTTGGAGGTCTTCCAGATGTGTTTGCTGTTTGGTCTTCATAATGTTGCTGTTAAGTTAATCCTGAAACAACTTGCAAGTCAAAGCAGTAGCATCCAATAAATCAAGGTATGTGATGCTGGGGCCAAACTTCATGGCTACGCATGATAAATACCTAGTTAAAGTAACAACTCTGTTAAGTATCCATACTTGACTCTAGTGAACCTTAATGTACTTTAACAGTCCTTGAAAGGAATTGGAGTTCAGCTCTCTCATGGATAGAGTTAATTGCACCCTTGGTTTAAAAAACAAAGACTTTTACAAACCCTTTCCCCTGACAGCTTCTTTCTAGTTATCAAGCCCTTCCATTCTACTTTTACCATCTCTTTCCTTCCATACCATTTTCCCAATCAAGTCTTGTTTTTCCTCTTACCCACTTTTTCTCTGATCTCTATTGCTGCCTCTTTAGAGAGGCTCAGGAACAAGTTGGATTTTTTTGTCTACTTTTAACCCCTTCAGGTGTATTAAAATAGTTGAAAACACAATGTTAAAATGGAAGGATGGCCAACCAGAAAAGCTTCCATTTAATCAAAACATATGAAGAAATGAGCTTGGTTAAACACAGTGGTGACTGAATCTACTAGAGGCTAACATCCTTCTAATAATTTTGCTTCTCAAGATACCTACTGCTTCCAAGAAGATGCACAAAGCTATCTGGAATTTTATTGAATCCCACAAGTCAATTATTTTGATGACATGCAGTAAATTATCTTCATTTACCAAATGTTGGGAGGGTTTATAGACAGAGTGGCAGTGCTTTATGTTGTTCTCCCAGTTCTTGTCTCTATAAACTGCCTCAGTGTTTATCCAGAAAATGCAGATCTCTGTGGACAGTTCTTTGTTTGGAGTTTTAACACTCTTAAATAAACTCTTCCTATTAGTAGATCCCAGTGACATCAGACTGCTGTACCATGTTTAATTGAAAGTGGCAAGCAAACACTGTACAACTGCTTCTAAAATGCCTGGGAGCTATTTGAAAGCTTTAGCATGTTAGAGGGAGAAATGGCCTGGTTCTATCTCCCTTTTTGAGGGAGGGGAGTAGGTGTTGAGAGGGAGAGAAAATTAACCTTCCTGTGCTCCAGAACTGCTTTGTCTCTGTGTCCTTAGCCTTTGGTATACTACTAATTTTTGGAGTGATTGAATTTCTATGGATACCCCTTCTGTAATGTGATTATCAAAACAACCAACGAATTGCTAACTGACAGTGAGTTTGGTCAGGTCCTATTTATTTTTAATTGGTTTTAAGAGCGTTTCGCTGTGCTAGTGCACTTGTTTGTGCTATAAAATAATGTACTATGTGTGAGAGAGACCAAGAGCCCAAGGTAATAGTCTTAGACACTTAAACAAATTTAGTAAAGGGCACTCCCTATTCTCTGTACTGAGAACTAAATAGCAGCCTGGTGCCAGCAGTAAGGAGTGACATTTATAGCATCTAACAGTTAGAAAACCTTCAGATAAGATACCCTTGCATTTCCTGGTAGGAGTCTTTCTGGCAAGGAAGATCACCTTTAGTAGGTTAAGAAACTATTTGTTTTTCAGTCTTTAATATAAAGGGAGCATGAGTTTTGTCACTTTTAGATACTTTTAAATTATATTTAAACACTTTATTTATAATTTTGTTGGGGGATGCATGTAATAAATCAGTGCTTTTTTTCCACAAAGAAAAAAGCCTGGTGACTAGAATTCTCAAATTCTACCTACTCAAATTCATTGATCTCTTTTTACATCACATCTACTACTTTCAGGGTTTACCCTACAGTTGATTAAATCTATTAGAGAGCTGCTTTTGCTTAGCTGCCTAAGTATTGTGGTTTTAGAATTTTGTGATGGGTCTGTAATTAATTCTGTGGTGCAGCTTTGGCAATTTTCCATTCATTATTCCAAATGGCAAGGGGTAGCAAGTTTACTGTGTAGGACTATGGCTATTTAAGCACTTCTTAGCATCTTGATGATGCAGGACTTATAACGTCATTTCATATAGAAGTGATGGAGCTAAATATTCCTTTAGCCTTACTGATATCAAATGAAATAGGTTTGTTTGGGTTGTTTGGTTTGGTTTGGGTTTTTTTTTTGTTTTGTTTTGTTTTTGTTTGTTTGTTTGTTTTTTTTTTCTGGGAGATAATTAGCTGATACCCCCAGTGAAGTTCTAATTTATTTTGCAAGAGAAGCCTGTAATTGGACATTGTTCCCACCCAATATGGAGCACTAGTAGGTTTTTTTGTTCCAGCAGCACATGCCTCTTCTCAATGTAAGGTTATCCATATTGTAGAGCAGCCTTTAATTTCTATTTAATATGTGGTTTTCTGTGGCCTGTTTGTTCAAAGCACTACTTCACAGTCCAGGGGTGAAACCACAACTACTACACCACAAACCATTCTAGAACTGCTGTGTATGACCTCAGAGGTCAGTAAGTGGAGGATAATAGAAATGGAAAGGGGAAGATGGAGAGAATCACTTATAAAGACAAAAGAGTAAAATAAATATCTAGAAGGATCTGGAGAGTGTAGGCAATGAGACAAGAGAATAACTGTCTGGCACATTCCAAAGGGAGTATATTGGGTGTGTGTGGCCAGCTTCTGGTAGTGGGAGGGGCTACAGGGCTGGCTTCTGTGGGAAGCTGCGAGCTGCTTCCCCCAGGTCCAGGGCAGCCAGTGCCAGCTGGACCTGCCACTGGCTGAGCCCATCAGTTGATGTTGGTAGTGCCTCTCAGATAACATATTTAGGAAGAGGAAGAAGTGTCTGCGCAGCTGCAACTTCAGCTGCAGAGAGGAGTGAGAATGTATGAGAGGAGCAGCTTTGCAGACGCTCAGGTCAGTGCAGAAGGAGAGGGAAGAGGTACTCCGGACATGGTGAAGACCATGGTGCAGCAGCTTGGCCACTGCAGTCCCTGGAGGACCACAGGGGAGCAGAGATCCACCAGCAGCCCCTGGAAACCACACTGGAGTAGGTGGGTGCCCAAAGGAGGCTGTGACCCTGTAGGAAGCCCGTGCTGGGTCAGGATCCCTGTCATAATGTTGACCAAGGAAATAAATCTCTGTCCAGCTGAGAAGGGCAGTGAGAGACTGGCTTTCGTGGGCATCTGGCATGCAACCAGGGTCAACCCACCACAGAATGATTATCAGGAATGATTGCAGTCAAGAAAAATTGTATCTACTGAAAAACATATCCTATTGTTGGACTCTGTTGTACTTATAACTCTTCATTCAGGTGAACTATCCCACTGGCAGCAGATAGACTACTTCTTTGGAAGTATTTCTTTACATAGTTTTCTATGTAGGCCTCTTAGACTGCAAAATTCTCTGGCAAGAAAAGAAAATGAGGTTCCAGTAGGGAAAATATTTAGTAATGGTTTGGATGAAGCCCTGAGTAATTAACTCTGGAGGATGGTCTTTCTGTGGAAGGCAAAAGTCTTTCATGGGTTCCTTTCTTAAACAGTAGATCTGAGGTTAGGACTATACTGAAGGAGTTGAAATTGTCCTAATTGTTGGAATTGTCCTAATTGTTGGAATTGTCCTAAACTCAGCCATGTTCTGACTCGGTATGATGGCAAGAAATAATTGTACCTTTTCTCCCCCCTGCATTGCGGCTTCAATTACCAAGGAAATGTGAACCGCAGGGGAAAAGCATGCTCCAGCCAAGGGCTGGATCTGGGATCAAGGGGCAGCAAGGGCCTGGCTTGGGCACAGTTCACATAGTCCATAATACTATCAAGAAGGAATAGAAGTAGAAACATGCCTGATTCTCCTAATTACTGTGTGTTAGATATTTATATTTCAATGAATGGTTTACTGACAGTGTAGTATTCTGAACTTGTGAAATAAGGAATGACAATTCTTAACAATAAAAATCTTTTGAATACTTTAAGGCTGCATTCATTGAGGTTATTTTTTTCTTCCTTTTTCCTGCCTCTTTTCCCACCCCGACCCCGCACTCCCCCTTAGCGGGCAAGAATCAAAACTTTTATTTTTCCCAGATACACTTTGGAATAAATTCTTTAAAAAGGTAAGTTTTTTGAAAAGTAAAGTACAAAGAATACCCAGGTAACTGAGTTTTGGTTTATTTTGGGTTTTTATAGATCAAATTTGAATGGGACACATGGTGTGTCTCATTCTGATTCTCTTAGTCGTCTTGTCCACATCATTAAACTGTCCAAAGATTTGCTTTTATGTGCTATTGAAAAGCCATGGGCTTAAATATAGTTGCAGTTTTGTTTTGAGACTGGAAAGCATTACTGGAGCTATATTCAGAAACCTCTCTCTCTCTCTTCCTTTAGCCAGTACAATCATTGTCTCAGAGACCTGTGTCTGGGATTAATATTTTATGCATGAAATGTTTCGTGTACAGTAGTGACATAATAAGAAGAGGCATTGTATTAGTTTGTGCATGAAAAGGAATTGATTACAGAAACAGGAAGTGTGTAAGGACTTGCCTTAAGATGCCATTTTTATTAACACCTAAGTTCATTATTTTAAGGCAAACATGGTTCATGCTTTTTAGTTTTTTGTTTTAAATTTGCCAGGCCCTGTCTAAAGAGGTAGCACCCCATTTATTTGTGTTCTTCATGCATATCTTGCACAGAAAATAGCCCATGTGGAAAGACAGCAAACAGATAGCTGCAGCTGTTGCCACTTATGCTCCACAGCACAATTTTAGAAATTAATGGTTTCTAATCCCAAAAATAATATAGATACAAAATGGTGTTACATTCCAAACTGCCAGGCTGAAGTCCCTTGCTCTTATTTCATAAATATGTTTATAAGAGTCTGGATTAATCTCTCAACTGCAAGAAAAGCTTTAGAAATCAGTTGGGTTTTAAAGCTAAAGTTATTGACCTTTGGCAAATCATTGGTAGCCAGGGAAATACACTGAGGTATCTCTTTGTTGAAATATTTAAGACAATTGTAAGGCATCAGAGCTATTGTTAGATAAAGCTCCTTCTGGTCTTGCCATCTACTTCACTGGCTGAAGATAAATGCTAATGCTTTTGGCACTTTTGGGCTATTGTTAAAGTGCAGGAATAAAACATGCTTGTCTGACAATTGCAGGTTATTAAAGACTATTATATTGGTAATCCCTGGGAAATAGAGGTAAATCTGTCTTCAGTAGCAACAACAGAATAACTTTTGTCTAAGATTTTGATTATTATTATTACTTTGTGGTTTAGTAAAACAATCTGCAAATTGTTCCTGACCTCAGATTTTCAAAAATCATGAGTCAAATCTCTTTACTCCCAAGACATGAAGGAAAATATTGTCCTACCTGTTTTCGAAGACTGTATTTTCAAACTCTTTTTTTCTAACTGGAGAGTTTGTGTTTTCTGAAAAATAATAGCAGCCTTATTAGCATGAGCTGTAGTATAAGGAAAGTACCTAAAAATATCAATGTAGTGGTAGAATAATGAGAATAGGATATTTACTACATAAATATTTTAATAGATTCTAAAATTAATCTCAAATGGATAAAGTTCTTGATAACAAATGTATAAGTTATGGGAGAAAAAAAACAATGAATGACAACTTTTTTCAGCACTTCTGTTCTCCCTCACTTCCAGATGAAAATGAAGAGACATGCTGGTGCATGGTGTTTTTGAAAATCAGATTGCTCTTCATATCTCACCTTATTACCAAAGCAGGGTGACAGTGACGATGTATTGACAAATAAGATGCCTTCTATTCCATCCTTCTCTTCATGCTACATTAGTTTTACTCTCATCAGTAAATGTGTTATTAAAATAAGTGATATCCAAGATGACAGAGAAAGAGCTACTGTAGGGAGCTTGATGTTACCAGGGTCATACCAGTCCACTTGTTATTGAAGGTACATATCCATCTTCCTAGTTTTACCTCTTTAGAGTATTTTTTGTTGTTGTTAACCTTTAAAAGAAAATAGGTTACCTATTCGATGTGCAGAAAGTTTGGCTAAGCTTTCTTTTCTCTCTCATTACAGCTGCTGGCCATTGGCAGTATAAGTACTGTGTAGCCCTTTTCCCCCTCCAACCTCTTAGTTCTCAACAGTACCCAACATCTTGTTCTGTGTCATCCTGAGAGCTGGGAATGAGAGAATAAAGATGTGTGAGAAAGCATCCTGGAGCCTGAGACATAGTGCTGCAGTAAGGGATATTGCCCTGCAGGCAGCAAAGCACACAGAAGTTTTCTCATTCATTTAATATAGGTCTTGGAAAAGGCTTGGACTTCTGCTGCCTTCTAGTTCTCCTTGGATCACATGAGGGAGTTACGTGGATCACATGGAGCAGTCAGAGCAATGGGACTTCAAACTTGCTTGAATTTTCAGACAAAAGACAAAAAATTTATGGGAACATGAGGGAAACATTACATGCTCCATTCACTTTGAATCCTGACATGATTATTCAGTTTTTTGTGGCAAGTTAGGGGATCGTTGTCTCTCAGCTCAGGCTATGCGACACATGGAGTTTAAACATGTCCTGTGTAATCTGGACATAGCAGCATGGAGGGCTGAGTGGACTAATGCAAACTGTCGTGAGGTCTGTGAGTGTGCTCCTGCAATCTGTGATGCATTTCAAAACTGGGAAATGCTTAAAGTCCATGGATATTGTTTTTTTAGTTTTAGGGTACTTTTAATAAAGCGCTTGTGACCAAGAGCAGGTGCAAACGGTAAGTATTTGTGAAGGAGACAGATAGACTTCCAAGAAAAGCTTTCAGTCTAAACACATTGAAGGGTCTCAAGCATTATGTTATCCCATCAAAACAGATGTGAGAGAAACTTTAGAAAATAACCAGATTCATAGGATGTAATGAAATTCATTATATAGGCTCTTACATGCAGGTGAACCAGGAACTCAGATAACAGAAGGAGTAAAGTCAGGTTTTTATTCTGACTGGCTGGGACAAATTTAGTATAGTTTTAAGAGGCTTGGCCAGTTTGCCAGGGAAAATACAAGACTGCATAATATAAGATTTTTGAACACACCAAGCTGGAAAAGGCAAAAAAAAAAAAAAAAAAAAAATGTAGCAAACATCATGATGGTCCTAAGAAAAGGTGATTAAAGCAAAATCAGTTAATCAGTTATATCTACAATACAGAGCTGAAGTGCAAGAAGGAAAACCAGAAGGCTGGGAAGTATAGAGTAACGAGATGTGGAGTGTGTGAAATAACAGAAGAATGGAGAACTGAATTGCAGAATACAAAAAAAAAAATCAATCCATGACTATGATGAAGTTCCTGGAAAAGAAATAATAGATTAGTATCAGGTTAAGATCAGATGAAGGCATGTAAATGATGTATGGGTGAGGAGAGCAGGAAGCTATAACAGAATACAGAATTTGCCTCAGAGAAGGGTGGAGAAAAGCCCAAACACTGGCTGGAATGCAGGCATGAAATGGTCCCACTGCATTCACTTGACATAGTGACAGAAGGTTTTTACAGATCGTCATCTTGTCTCTCACTTACTGTAGCTCTAGTGTTCAGCTCTGGGAGTGACTTGGGAAATTTGTCCTAGTGATGCTCTTGTCAGTGTTGCCTCCTCCTTGCACAGATTCTATTTCCCTGGTTTTTATTTGTTCATCTTTCAGCGTGATGAAAATGAATTGTGTGAAGATATGACTCGTCAAAGCTAATGCAGGTTCTTAGGAGGCACTTCTCAACACATCATCAGACTGAGGCTCAGCACTGATTTCTGCTGTTGTCCTTGGCTTTGTCCATCATGTGTTTTCCAGTTTGGATTGTTTTATGAGCAAGACAGTTGCTTTAAACTTAATAACATGGACATACCTTGACAGGGAGCTGTCAGGGCTTTTTAAGTATTATTAAAACCTCACCTGAAGGAACATTTTAAATCATGTCATATTATAATCAGCATGCACTTTGTGTTTGTGCACTAACTTGTGCTCTTGTGTCAGTTCATCTGAAAATACTTTTTTTAACTTGTGTTTTGCTCTGGAGGTCACTTTATCTGCCCAGATTTTGCCTTGCCTTTTCACAGATTTTTGTGATGGGGCAATAGCTTTTGGTAACTCTCAGAAATCTGTTATGTCATCCACCCACAGAATGACCATCAGGTGGAGAGAGGAGGATGGTTGCTGTGCTAATTCCAATTCTTAAAGAATTTAAGTCTAGGAGGGACTGTTGTGACAACTTAGTCTAGCATCCTACTGGTCATACATAGAGTGAGTTGCAGAACTTTATTGGATGATTCCTGAGTCAAAGAATATCCTTCAGCAAAACTGTCTGGTTAAACTTGTTTTGAGGATTATCGTGATGAGACCTTGTCATGAAGCAGGATCCTTCAATATTTAATTGCTTTCAAAATTTGTGTCTTATTTGTCTTTCACATTTATCGGTGTAGATACATATTCCGCCTCACAGCCTCACATNAAAGAATTTAAGTCTAGGAGGGACTGTTGTGACAACTTAGTCTAGCATCCTACTGGTCATACATAGAGTGAGTTGCAGAACTTTATTGGATGATTCCTGAGTCAAAGAATATCCTTCAGCAAAACTGTCTGGTTAAACTTGTTTTGAGGATTATCGTGATGAGACCTTGTCATGAAGCAGGATCCTTCAATATTTAATTGCTTTCAAAATTTGTGTCTTATTTGTCTTTCACATTTATCAGTGTAGATACATATTCTGCCTCACACCTAATACCATTTTTTGTCTTCTGATTTAGGCTACTTTTACAATCAGAAAACGTCTTTTTCCTTTATGCATACCTATAATTTGACTGAAGCCCTCTATTATCCTTCTCCTTGCTGAACTCAGTCGTCATGTCTTTCTGCTCTGGCAGTAACACAGGATTCTTTTTTCCAGCCTTTAAACTACCAACTTTTTACATTCTGGCCACTAAGATGTCATCAGAACTATCTCTTGTATATTCTAAGTAGGTATTTAGTTCATTTAAAATTATTCTTTCTGTTGGTGTGAGAAGCTCTCAAAGTTTTACTAGCAACTTCTTGTATCTTTGTTTTTGTTTTGATTTAGTGTTTTGGGTTTTTTTTCAACTTTGAGGAACTGGTCAAGGAAAAAATCTAAGTAGTCATAGAGAATTGTTTTTCTTTTTGGGAAAAGGAAAATCAGGCCTGTGGATAATATATAATCAGCTACAGGAAGTTATGCATTCTGCATGTGGCAACAAAATTTCATCTTTTGCAGAGAAAGAAAATATAATTAGAGAGTAATTAAACAACATCAATTTTTACCTCAGAGGTCAGTGCTCTTCACAGTTGTAAAAGAATGCTGTTCCGGTGTAAGGTTTTGTACCTTCCCCTAGCATCTAGGAGCCTCTGTCAGAGGAACAGAACCTGATTTGGGAAGAAAACCTTTATTTTATTTGAGGGAGTAACTGTTTCAATGACTGCAGGAGTTGTTAATGACAGCAGTATCCAAAAGAGCTCTCAGGCCTGGACTGGAGCTTACAGATCAGTAAAACATAGATTATGTTGTAATGACATAGAAAGCATTTATTATTTCTTCTACAAAATACTTTTGGAAGCAAAGCAATGAAGCTTTTATTGAAAGAGGAACCACTGATGCTGTCTATGGTGTTGATTTTGCCTGTATAGTGTTTTAAAGAAGAAATTTGTCCCATGCCTTGGTGAGAGTGTTGCTGAGGTATGTTAATTGTCTTGTGATAAAATCAACTATTTTGGCAATGAAAGCAAGGGTGTTGTCTTTTATATCTTCCTAATTGCTAGAAGGAGGGGAGGTGAGGGAGTGTATGGAACCCCTGGCTTGCAGTCCAAGTTGCTTCCCAGCCATCAGAGATGCAGAAGATATTTTTTCTGCTCTTGCAGAGGAAGCTATCTATTACAATTTTTAATTTTCCTTTTTCATGTTACTGTTGATGTCTTTAAATAAAAAATCCATCTGTCCCAGGCCCATATACTTTACTTTCTATAGTGGCATTAGTGTTGTGTAAGAAACTGTATAGTCCTATTGAATTATAAATGCCAAATACAGAACTCCAGTCCTACTGTTATCTTCCTGTTGTCCTACCAGATTTATTACAGCACGTGGAGAAGTCTTAAACCTAGTGGGATTGTTAATTGCCCTACAACAACCTTTTAATGCCCAGAATTATATCCTCTGCCTGTGATGCTAAATAATAGCATAAGGAATTCAGGCAGGGAAACCTACTCTCAATAAATTGGAAAGGGGCATGTCACATGAAAGAAGAGGAAGAAGAGACCCTTGAAGTATGTCACTGAGTTCCTTAGAGTTGATCTGACAGAATCAGAGTCTGTTGATCTAAAACACACCCTTTTCCATACTGTGGAGGATGACAGATGTTCAGAGGAGCCTAACATGATTAGCTTTTTTGCTCTGGGAGGCAGAAGATGTTGTGATTTACTTATATTGCTGATTCAGTGTGCTTTGTTCAAAAGTTTGTAGCAAATGCTGCAGTTGCTTTTCTGAACTAATGCCTGAATTTTATGTGCCTTTTCCCCACATCCCCCCTCCATGGTAGCAGTGGTTTATTTTGGCTGAGTCTGAAGGTTTCACACCTCTGCTCCAAGGCTATGCCTCCAGATCATATTGCTACCATTGGGACTGCTTTTTTCACTGTCATTCATCTGTACTTCAGACAGTCATCTAGGACCGGCCTTGTACTTAAAAAAGCTCTGACTTCTTGTTATTTTCTATAATGATGCACAAGGCAGAGAACTTTATGGGGGCAGTAGAAATATAAATATCTTACCAATACAGGGCAGTTAGGTCTTTTGGTTCCATAGTAATTGTCTGAGGAGCAACTTGAATTTCAAGTAGGTTTTGTATTTCATTGTGAATATTTCACATTCTTCTAAGAGACAGCCAGAATCCATAAAGGTCATGTACTGTTGCTGATTCTGTGTCATTTGTCACAAAACAGCCAGCTGCTAAGATCCCCCTATGACCAACATTACCTGGCAGCTCAGATAGTTTTGGGAGAGCCATGTAAAAAGCAAAGGAGGATCAAGACAGAGATGACACTGATGCTGGCAGAGTGTCAAAAGGCCTGTTCAGAGACATCGCCGTTGTCTCTGTTCTCCACAGCACCAGTCTGCAGCTCATATAAAGGTAACCATTGCATGATAGGAAAACTCTTGTACCACAAGTCTGCAGCCTGGATACCCCTACTCCGTCAGCTTCCCTACTCCATCAACTCCAACAATCTGTTAAGCTAAAACCTCTACTTTCCTTTGTCACCTGTGTAAATGTACTTTTTTCCTCTGCTGGAAATGTTTTTAAGTCTGAAGCAGTAGAAAGAAAAAAGTATCATCATACTCAACAACTTACAAACAAATGAAAACACTCAAGAAATGATGGAAAAATAAAAATAAATGGAAACAAATCCAGTAAGCTCTTCTTAAGGTAGAATATACTGCCAAAAATGCTCTCGACACTGTAATTCCTGTATATGTTACAATAAGAAGATGCTCTTTACCTTGGAGGCAACATAAATTCAGTGTGTTAATACACAGGCTGCCAAGGCTAACACTCCTTTTATTTAAATGTTGTCCTGAGCACAACATGCAGCCACTGTACGTTAACGGCATGTAAATCATTGCTGTGCCATAGCTGCCTCAACCTATTTCTTACATTTCTTTTCTAACATAGTCAAACTTTTGTTTCATTTCTCTTCTTCTCTTGAATAAATGCTGTTTCCAGTGCACAGCTCCAAGCTACTTCTTTATTGCCAGTTCCACACCTATGGTACCTGGAGTTAATCACCCTTCAGCTACGTATTGTTAGCTCTGATGTGCCTGCTACCTATAAAGAAAAAAAAGGCTCCTTTTTTATACTAGAAAATAAGATATATTCTACCGAATTGCTGGGGTGGGGGGAAGCCTTTGTTGAAAGAATGGGACTACAGCTATTTTTATTAGTATTATAAAGAAATCCGTGCTCCATTGAGAGCACATGCTGCAATGTTAAATTGCGGTGAATGAAACATTTCCTGTGCTATCAAGACATTATTTGCAGCTTGTTTAATGAACTCAATTTCATTTTTATCTCTACTTTGTATTTAGATAAAGAAACAAATAAAGGAACAAAAATAGGAGATTTCTCTGGAACGTTTTTTGGAAAGGGGAAAAATGGTATAAGAGTCTCGACCATAGATATCTTGGTCACATTGTCAGGATGGACAGCACAGTCTGTCATTCATTGCCCATGGCGGTGAATTGGGACACGAGCTGTTGATATGACACTAAACAGAGAATTACATTTTTCTACACTGTGTGGAAAACATAGATGTATTCTTGTTCTCTGTGCCTCTGAACAGGAGAACAATGCTGATAGGAGCCCACCACTTTAAATTGTTGTTGGCTATTCAAAGCATTGACAATAGAAGGCAGTTGTGAACTGGCAAAAAAAAAAAAAGGAAAAAAATCCTACTGGAAATGACAGGAAACCATTTGGCATGCAGTGAACAGAAAGCAGGCTGGTTTTATTCAAATGATGGTTGAATTCCTAAGGAGCTGTCAAGTTTGCTTTGGGGCTTGGAGTGTTTGCGGGGTGTCCTATTCTCTTTCCGAGTTTGATTTCAGTTCTTTGGATACCAGAGCAATAAACAGAAAACTCTGAGTTATGTTTAGAAAAACAATAACTGCTTAGTGTTATCCTTCAAAGAGACAAACTCCTAACAAAGGTCCTGCCTCTGCACTGGGAATGGACATTTATGTGTGGGGAGGGAGAGGTGGTTTGTTTGTTTTTTATTTCCTTGTTTCAAGTAAACCCCATAAAGAGATTCTTCCTATAAGGGTATGTAATCTCCAGGTATGGAAAGAGGTGATGATACCCTCCACTTCAGAAAATCAGTGAAGTGTTTCTGTGTATATAGTGGTAAAAATGAATTTTCAAAGTACTGTTATGCCTATTTAGAAATAATCATCTGGAAACTTTAAAACCCTGGTATATTTAGCTTCCACTCTCTGTCTTTGGACCATATAGGAGGATGATCTACCTCTTTATTTAAGTCTCAGGTTCTTCAGGCTGCTTTTATTTATTTATTTATTTACTTATTTATTTATGCTCCCATTAGCCTTTTGACTATTTTCCCTCTCACCACCTGTTGTCCAGTGGAGAAACCTTGTGGGGAGCTCAGGCATGTTGGAGCAAGCATTTTATTAATGTGCTTGCTGGCTGCAGCGAGGCTCAGCATGACCGAGGGTTTATCTGTCTTTTTGTTGCTGTAATTCCACAAGTCCTTTAATGTACCATGACCTTAGATAAGGAAGAAAACTGCAAAGACTACAGCAAGATAAAAATCCCCTTCTGATTTTAGAGATGGGTGGGGGAAGAGCCATAGACCCTTTGGCTACCGTTCTCTAGAGACATGTCTTAGGCGATGTGGGACATTCCATTTGGCATTCAGTAGACTGGAGTTGTTGGAAGTAGCTTCCAGTTTGATATCTGGGACTGTGGGCAGATAACCACAAAATGGCTACCTTCCACAGAGGTTTACCACAGCCAGAGAAATGTGGTTTGATATGCTGTAAGGGGCCATCTCTCACTCCACACTCCATAATTTTTGTGTTGATCATAGATTTGACTTAAAGACGTAGCCACTGCCTGTGTCAAAATTAGGGTGAAACAATATGAGGGACTTAATTTTGTTATTGGAGGGATTTTTCACTTGGGAGTCCTGAGGCAGAACCTGTGGCCTCACGAGGGCCATGTGTGGTGAGGGTTCCCTTCCCTCAGAGACAGTAAGTCTTTTTTCTCCCTCACCTGAATTCTTGAGACAGTGCCTGATGATTTTATCACCCTGCCCTCATGCAACCTCACTTGCTCAAACCTAGGAGCTAAGTTTGGGTCTAGATACTTTGGTCCCGTGGCAACATAGGAACTGCTTTGCTGACTTCTGTGCAGTAGAAAACTTGTGTAGGAGTTTGAGATGGGTGGCTGGGCATGAATTCTGTTGGAGATAGGGAGTCAAAGAAAGTATTTGTTAGTGTCGTTAAGCATGCTGAGTGACCCTATACTTGTGGGATATGGGGGAGATCTCTTTGTTCTGGCTGCACAGAAAGTGCATGTCTTCCCAGCAGTGATTTACGGAAAACTGGGGGACAGACAGCTAGGAAAACGGATTATTCTACAATTGTTAAAAATCCGGCAAAAGAAAGAGAAACCTCTAGTGATATCTCTGTATAAGCAAGTAATGTGACCTTAAAAAAAGCAAAGCTACTATCTATTAAACCCCTCCTGTAAAGTCTGTCCTTGCAATACAGATGTGTTGTTCAGCTTCTGGTCTATATTATCCAGAAAGCTCCCAGAAAATATTGTATCCTCAGAGAATGAAATGTGTACATTTTCATTTCCTGCACTTCTAACAAGAAACTGACTTTCTGGTCTTTTGAGGGTGCAGAAGTTCTACTCTTCATTTGCAAGGGAGAAGCAGAGCTCACTATCACATTTTTATCCACCCTTTCCTGGGTCACTGTTGGGTAGCAAAGCTATGAAGTGCTCAGTCTGTTGCATCTGTACTCCTCATGGCATTGAGAAGCTTTCAGGTGTCGATACGTTGCACTGTCATATCAAGGATTAAACAAATCTTGAAATTTGGAGTTGTGGAGGAGGGTTCTTTCTGAGGATGAGATTGGCAGATCTGTTGCACATTTCCTTTTCTTACTATGACCTGGTCCTTTATGTATCAATCCTCTAAAAGCTGTGGTGAAATCAGTTGAAGAAGGGATTTCTCTGGGATGGACCAGTGAGATTCATATTTTCAGTGTTCATTAGTATTGTCACAGTCATGATGCAACTTCAGACAATTTTTGTATTTCTACAGCTGCAGTGGAAATACTTTGGAAAACTTGAAAGTTGTTGCAAAGCATGGAAGCTCTTTACCGTGCTGCTGTTCCCCTATCTAGAGGTTCTTGAGTCTCATGACAGTGTTAGGAACAGAAAGAACAAGCTAGAGAGAATATGTGTGTAGTCCCATACACACAGGTGGAAGAAGTGTCTTAAATACTTTGAGTGTGAGTATACTTTTAGTCCTGGGAAAATGCTGAAAAAGGTTTTAATACAGAAATGCAGATTATTTTCCTTGATTGGAAAAAAACAAATTCTGAACAGTACTCCAAATATCTATTTGAGCAAAATGCATGAAATGTGGAAAAAGATTCTGAGACATTACTTCTAGGTATCAGTCTATCTGATACAACTTCATTGTCCATGTAGTATGGGATTTGAGACACTCAGGGTAGTTCTACAACTCCTTGTAAGTGGTATACATGTTAAATTACTGGAGGTGATATCCTCCCTCAAGTTTGAATCAAGTCCAAGTACTCCCCTGCTGAGTAGCAGGAGCAGCAATTGGACAGGCAAATTAGGGAGTCACAGCATCTGAATTCAGGCAGATTAATTTATTGCTTCTCTTTTTACAATAACAGTAAGTAGACATGGGCAGAAATGACAGAAAAATATTCTGCAAAAGAAGATATCAAAAGGTATTTTTCTGATCCTCTGGGGGAAAGGAAAGGAAATAAAATAACATTTTCAGTGGAATTCTTTTCCAGTCCAGACTATTTGTTAGAAATGTTTCATGTTCAATAGATTTGTGAATACTCCTGTAAACATAATTGCAGCTGGTTGTGTCAATTTTTTGTGTTACTTATGGGGAGAAAAGGACTGTGGGAGTAAACATCTTGAAGATGAAATAATATCTTTTATTCAAATATATTTTTAAATGGGGACACAGGTAACAATGGGCATATTCAATTATTAGTTTCATAAATTTGGGAACAACCCAAATTGGTTAGAAATTTTGACTGCTTCCTTGACTTCTTCACAACTGCATTATTGGCATTAAGTAGAATTTACCAGTTCTTGTCAGTCCTTGGAACAGCTCCTATAACGGAGGTGATATAGTGAGATAACAGTGAAAAGTTATAATACTTTGAAGTCTGTTCAGCGGGGTTTTGTTCTTTTCTTTGGTGGGGACTGGAGGAAGCAAGTGCGTGTTTAGGTTTTTTATTTTTTTAATGCAGTCTAATTGTGCCGTGGTATTAAGACAGTACATCTTTAAATTTTCATATGAAAGTATGAGCTTTGGTATGACAGAATATCAAAGTGAAAATTAATGTCCGCCACTTGTATATTGCCTAGACGTTACTTTAGAGAGAAAACAACAGGAGCGAGACGAAGCCATACATATGTTAAATTCACATCAGTAATAAAGATTAAGTAGAAGTTAATAGCATCCCAGTCATGCTTGTGGAGGTAATCTCCTTTCTGAAAATTCAAAATTAGATTTGGAGGATCGAAGCAAACAGGGGGTGAGACTTTGGCGTAATATTTTAATCAAATTGTCATGAATGAGTGGATACAATTAAGAATTCTGTCAGTCACAGTGCTGAGCCCCTTTTGTTAGTCAGCTGTTGTGAGGGATGCACTAGGGCATCGTGGGTAGAGATTAAACTTGACCTTTCCCAGGATCTTCATTTTTGACCCTCTGGCTAGGCTTTGCTTGTCAGATGGCTATTTTTTAAACTATTTATTTAATTACTAATTTTAAAGAGATGGTAGTAAGAGTTGGGGACACACAAAGATGGTCCTTCTGTTTCAGTTGGGGTTTTTTTCCCCCCTTTTGCTAAATGCAGCAGACAAGGTTCAATAACAGCTCCCCGTCAGCTGCAAAGTGCCCATCTAAGCCTCTTTCCTTCATTACTCCTCTGATGTGTACTGTATGTCATTCCTTGGACAAATTTGCAGCTGAAGAGTTTCTGCCAAAGGCAATACAACTTAACGTGCAGAGAAATGTTTTCTATTCAATAAGATGTGCTCTAACATTGCTCCAGCAGGGTTGCTTGGCTTTTCAAGTCCTTTAGATAGCTTAGGCTTCTCTCTAGAAATTTTGACTATATTTCTCAGGGGGATTTCTAAGAGTGCTTTTGGACAATCTTCTGTTACCAAGGAATTTTGTTCTGTGCAGAGTCCTCTTGCGATTAAGGCAGATTTAACTCTGAGATTAAAAAATCAAATACTTTTCCAGTTAAATCGAATAATACATATTTTAATTGCTGTTTGTGTAAAAGTGTTCTGAGGTGTGGAACTTTATGCACGGATTCACAATGGAAATACATTTTATTGGGAGAGTTTCTGTGAATTCATATTCTGTAGGACCAGAATAGGTGTTTGTCTAGTGGCCTATTGTAACAATTTGTTCTGTGGAATGCTTCGTGGCCCCAACTGAGACCTGACTCTGCTGCAGCAGTCATTTTAGGCATACCATTGGAGACTGTTTCTCTTCTCTGCTTTGGGATCTGTGCAACTGTTCAGTCTTTAGCTGTGGAACCACCAACCCCAAAACTTGCCTGAGAAGAGACTGTTTTAAACAAGCAAGCAAACAAACAAAAACCTCAACATCAAATCAATAAAAATGTATATTCTGAATTTATTCTGATTAGCCCTCTTGTTGTTGAAAACCTCTATCATAATGTGACTTGGAAAAGATAAAATGAGTGATTGAAAAGTCTCATTTAATGTCTCTTCCCAGTGGCTTTAACAGTGTTCAAACATTGAAATAGTCCCTATCTGCTGTTGGAAAAACTAGGAAAAGAAAATAAAAATCGTGTTATTTCAACACCATGAATGGCTCCCCAAGGCATTAAAGTACATAAACACAACTACAAGAAATGCAAATATTAGAACCAGAGCTCACCACTCATTTATAAATGAAGATAAATCAGTTGTATGCAATAAACTGAGATTAACTTGATGCCTGAAGCGTGTTCTCTATTAGAGGTTTCCACATGCTCACACATAGGTGGGTTGTCATTTTTTCTTTTATTTTCTTCTTTTTTCTATTAAATAAAAAATGAATTTATTATTTTAAGCTGATCCCAGATGATTCTTCTATCTTTTTTTTTTTTTTCCTTCCTTGCATTTTATACAGAGTGTTTAGTAAATAGAGAAGTGCTTTCAACATTGGGTGACAGTATGTAATCTACATTCCCTCTGTTTGTTTTACCTTTTGTTGCAGAAAGAATAAAGTCTGGGAAACTTGTGCTAGTACATCAGTTTCTTTGCACTCCTCTGTAGTGTAAGACCTAATTATATTTTAACACTGCATTTACTCCATTTGCCTGGAGAATTATTTCAAATAAACTGACAGACCTATTGTGTTGCGACATCATAGCAACTATTTTTTGTTGTTGTTTCGGGTCTTTCTTTGTCCCTTTGTTGTTGGGTCTTTTTGCGGGTTGTTTCTTAAAAAAAAAAACCAAAACCAACCAAAACCACAGAAAACAAGCCCTTCTGTGAATTCAGCAACAGCACAAGAAATTGCATTAACAACATTTAAGCAAAGTGTTGAAAACATACCGAAATAAATGCTAGAGCACTTCAGGGGTTGATAGGAATATGCATCAAAATGCTTGGCATTTAATTTTTTTTTCTTTCTTCGGGAATTTAGCCAGTGAAATATAGCTGCCAGTGTCTCAGGCCTGCGTGTGTTCTTCTGCAATATGCTCTCGATCAATCAGATTTGCATAACTAAACTGTCGGCAAGCCCGCTCGGCTGCCCAGGTGCAGGGCCATTTGCATATAGAACAGTGAGGAGGTCCCAAGAGTCACTTCAGACTCCAGTGACTGCTGAGCCCGCAGTCCACACCGCACTGGAAATGAAATTGGAATGACAAAAAAATGGTTGTGCTAGTCTGCAAGGGTGAAATATGCACTTGTGTTTCAAAGGTTATGTAGAGATCACAAGACAGCATTCAGGCACGAGATTATGCACAAGCCTCCAGGAAAGTAAATGCTGTTATATGTGTTTTGTTTCCCTTCCCCCAGCCACAATGATACATATTTATTTATTTATATGTATATATATGTGTGAGTAGATATATATGTATACACAAAACTGTTTATTTTTTCCTTTAAAGTTGTGTACCACATTTCACACATTCTGCAATGCTTAGGTATGGAGGAAGCAAAGAGTACGGGTGAGTTTTAACTATATAGTTCATTCCAATTAAATCTCCTGGGGGACAAAATATACGTAAGAGACCTTTCCCTTGAGCTTATTTCTCTCTGGAATGTGCATCCAGTTTCTTCAACATGTTTGCCCAGAAGTCTATCTCCTGCTTCCTGGACTATTTATTACTCAATTAGAAGAGCTAAATGGTGAATAATTACCATAGTATCGATACAGCTGGAAATAGAATAAGAAAAAAAGTGGATTATAATACCGATTACTGAAAGCTCTTTATCTGAGGCTTGCCATAGGTACAGTTATCCCCATTTTATATGCAGGAAACGGAAATGGAGATTGCTGAAGTGATTTTCCTCTAGGAAGACAGTGATCTTTTGGCACCCTGAAAGGAACGGATTTAGTGGCACTGTGAGAGATCAGGTATGAGATTCTCTGTTTTAGCCATTAAGAAAGGTGGCCTCCTCTTCCCCTTATCACATCTCAGTAATCATTGAAAGCAAAGATACCTTTCTTAGCTGTAGTGTCAGATGCTGTTTTACCGAGGCAGTTTTTGGGGTCCAGTGGTGCCATGTGAGGCTGGAGCCAGCTGCAGCTTCTCCTCACTGCAGAGCACATCCCAGCCGTGCCAAGGAAGAAACACTGCAGATTTGGCCCCTGCTGTAACACAATGTTTTGGTGGGGGAGGGCAAGAGACAAGGTGTCCCTCCTGGTTTGAATGTCAGTTGTTGTCAAGTTGGCATCCTGAGCTGTTT
Organism: Promerops cafer; assembly: GCA_013398275.1. Classification (NCBI taxonomy): domain Eukaryota; kingdom Metazoa; phylum Chordata; class Aves; order Passeriformes; family Nectariniidae; genus Promerops; species Promerops cafer. The sequence continues at coordinate 85,758 of VZSE01014407.1, read as the reverse complement.
CCATGACAACAGCTTTTTGTGCTGGGGGACGAGGTCATGCACCTGTGATCTCGATGAAAAGGACAATGAGAGAATGTACATTATTTAAAGCTTTTATCTTCCAGTGTGTGTTTGAGTATAACCTTGAAATTGCGTGACTAAAGGGCAAAGTATATTTCTATGCACAGGAGTGAGGCAAACTAAATTGGTTAGAAAGAAGTGTGAGGAAGATCGGGGGCATTTTATGGCATGGACACTTCTCTAACTTTTCATGGATGGGTCCAGCTGTCTCATCAACTTCCCATCCTGTATATCAGCAAAAGTTTCCCTAGAGTGAAAGGAGTCCATCATTTTTGTGAGACTGAAAAGAAGGGCGAACAATAAGCTTTCACGTGGTATTTTCCTAAAAGAGGCTTGGATTAAGTTAGCCATTATGATTCTGCTTTGGTTGCCCACCACAGCTTCTGTTGTTTGAAGCTCTGGTTGAACACTGAATGAAAAAATAATTGTTGACCCAAAGAGCCTCCAGTCAGAGTGATTATGTGTCACTCTGCACCATCATTTGTTAAGAATGCCTAAATACTCCCAAAGCTTCACTTAAGGCTTCAGTTAGATGAGACCTGCTGGAAATAAATATAAATTGTATTTTACAAAAACCAATCTGGTTATTCTTTACATTTTCCAAAATGAAAAGGAAATTTTGGAAAACAAAATTAACACCAACCAGAGGTAGTTGGATTTTTTGGTAAGAGATTCTTATTCTGTCACCGTCCTTGGTGTTGTCAACTTAGTACAATCAAAATGAGTTTGGCTAGTTACAATTTTCTTCCTTTCATAAATCCTGGAAAACATTGTTGAAGTATTTTCTCTCCTGAGGAAAGAAATGTATGGGTGGCTCATTGTGAATGAAAAAGAAACCAGAAAGACAATTCTGTAAGAGAATACTTAAACAAAGAAATCAAATGAACTAACCTAAAATGAGGAAAAAATGAAAACCTGAGGTAACTCAAATAGAAACACAAATTATGTTATTACCAGTCATAAAATATGTTTGTATTTTTATATTTGTGTATATTCTATACAGGTAAATCAACATGTTGACATTTTTACTTCAAATACTTGCATTTTTTGTCTGTGAAAGTCATCTCCTGCAAACATATTGAAAGCAAAATCCATAGACCATCCCAAAAAAGCAGTTGTGCAATGAGAACAATTGAACAAATTTTTCTTTGTCTATTAAATCATAAACTTCAGAGATGATTTGGATTAGAATTTTCACAGCTCATATACATCAAGCATTTCTTTAAAATCAAAGCATTCAGGGTGGCTTTCAAATTTTTGCTGTTATAGAGATGAAAAGGACTGCACCAAGGGAGTAGAAATAAAACATCACAGAATGAGAAGATTCATTAGGACAGTAGATAGTCTGAGGAATGGTTACAATTGTTAGAAAAGGCCATTAAGGTTAGGTGGTGGAAGCAGGGATGACTGCAGCCCAGATCTATCTTTCCTTCCTTTGTGCTCTTGGAGGGCAAGTGATCCCTACACTGCTATCCCAATGGATGACAGAGATTTCCTGCCATTACATCCCCTTGTCCTGACTGCCTTTTGCCCAATATGGAACTGCTAGAATCCATGGGATGTCAGGAGCAGCATTGTGAGGCTGACATGAGAAATGTATGCATACAGATGCGTAGAGCATCACACTGATCCCCAGTCACCAGAGCTATGAGGTGTGTCCTAGAGGACAAACCAACCTCTACCAGGCTAAAAAAAGGACAAGCCAAAGTAGCTGTCTCTCAGTGCTTGCACCAGCACAGTGATGACTCCAGGCTTTGGTAGTTACAATTTAAACTCTCCTGTCCTCTCTTGATATGCGAGAGGAGACACTCAGTGGCTCCCTCCCTCCCTCCCTCCCTCCCACCTTGGTGTAGGTCAGCTGCTGTGCTTTGTGCCACTGGGCTCGGGGATAGCTGAGCAGGGAAAACCACGCACAGTCACTGTTCCTGGTGATGTATGAGGGAGAGAGAGATCACTGTCACAGTATATCTGCTATTTTCAATTTAATTAGTAGTCAGAACTTCATTTGTCAACTTAATCATTGCAGGCAGACACTGCAGAGGTGGGAAGTAGGGAAAAAAATCAAGAAAACAAACAAAAGAAGGCCCATTTGTGGCTCTCTGCATATTTCATTTGTTTCTTAGCTCAGTTTATTTCAATATTTCATATATGCCAAAGCTTAGATTAAAAGAAAATGATAAATGTGTGTAGTCTTGTCATTAACTATTGGTTGCAGAGGAACTGGTTTTGTTTGTAAAGTTCTTTCAGTAAAATTGTGCTGTAGCCCACAAAACTACTCAGCTTCTCAGTGTTTCCAGTTTCTTTGTGTGTTAAGTAGATAAACATTTGTTCTTGTTTCAGCTGAGGGAAACAGTAGATTTTGTCATTTGGATGCTGCTAGCTATGGTCAAACTGAAGGAAATTTTGCACAAAATAAGGAGAGACTCTGTCTGGTTCATACAATTCTGTCACAGATGTAGGTGTTTGAGACTCTGTCTCTGGATGGTGTTGCCTCCCATCTCATGCAGTGGTAGTAAATGATGGTAGTGGTGGTATCAGATTGATGCTGGGAAGTCCCAGGAGACCCTACGGAGTATGTAACCTGAACAGATTGCACAAATGCAAAGGCTGGGGAAGGAGCGGTGATTGTCAGGAAATGCTGTGACCAAAATCATCAGAAAGGTGGTGGCAGAGCTGGGAGTGGAGCTCCTTTCCTGTACTCTGCTGCCTCGGTGAGAAAACTTTGCTGTAAGATCCTGACTGTGGCTGTGACTCTTCCAGAGTGTAGTCTGCCTTGCCATGAGCTGCTGAGCTCTGGCCTCAAAGGACAAGACTCACCATGTGTTTATGTGGATTTGCTCTGTGAAAATGCAATGGCCCACGTGTTAATTCAGGTCTTACAAATCATCATGTGCTGATGATCTCTGGACTGTTCTTTTTTTCCCATAAATATATAGCTCATAACTTTTTATTTTTGCTAGGTATTTTTGGAACTGAACATTTGTTTTGTGAATATGTATTGGAAAAGAATATAAGAGGGCATGCAACCGTTGTCAGAGCACATTCTTAAAGAGGGTGTGAATGTGTGTGCATGACCTTCTAACCAGATGGGTTGGAAGACCAAACTGCCTGGCTCCTGCTATGGTGTGATGATTCATGAGTCACACCGGCTCCCTCTGTGCCTCACCTCTTTCTTCCCTTTGTCCACCTCAAATATTGCTCTCCAGCAATGTTTTCTTTACAGCCTTACGTGGCCTGAATCATAGTTTCATGCCTAAGTGCTCTTGTAGCATAAATTATATGTAAAATTTTGCGTTAAGTATTATATTTAATTTATAACATGGTCTCTTATGCGGGATTCGTGGAGCTTTTAGGTAATATTGTCCTGGTTTCTTAATTCAGCTTTACTGTCATTTGCAAAGCTTCTCTGATGCTTCTTTGTTTTGAATATTTCTGATGTGCCTGAAGTATTTTGGTACATGGTATTTAAATACAATAGGAATAATTAACAAAAATAGAATACTGATCCTGACAATGGCAGTTACTCCCTTTCTCCTGCAGTCAGTTTTCTAGTCATTTTTCTAAGAATTTTCTGCTTTTATGTCTAAACCAAACCTGCTATCACAGAAAACTGTTGGTCAGAACTAATGAAAATGAGTTACTTAAATGAAATGTCACTTAAATGAAATGTTACTTAAATGAAAATGAATTACTTAATAATTTCCCACTATGAATTCTCTGTATCTCGAAGGAACCCTTCATTAGGAGAGCTCACAGCTTTTGAAAGAGCAATGAATTTGTATGTCATTGCAACAGCCTGTTGAATTAAATTATTATGATGCCCATTTTAGTGATGAGCAAACTGAGGGACAGAGAGAAGTAACTTGCCTGAGGCTATGTGGTAAATAAGGATTTGAACATGTCTGACTTCTGGCTTCATCCATTTACAGTATTTTCTTTTTTTTTTCTACGGTATTTTCTTTTTTTCCTTTGTGTGTGTGTGCATCTTACTTCACATTTTTATTTTTTTCACAAGTCCTTTTTCTTGAAAATTAGAGTAAATTGAAAAATCACTCTCATCATTAGTACTGTCTAAGGTTCACTTTATATATATATACATATATATATATATACATGTATGTATGTATGTGTGTATGTATGTAAAAATCCACATTCTAAATGCTGGAGCTACAATGGGAATGTAGGGATTCAGCCCAAGCTGTTGTTTGGACTAAATTTTCTTGTTAGTTAGATATTGTGACTCTAGGAAAAGGTGACTGTTTACTTGGCATGTTCCAGCAATCTAATTGGAAAAGTGGAATTACCACTTAGAAGATGTGCAAGGATGATGGGGAGAGAGGATCTTTAACTCATGAAGCTAAAACGAACTGAAGTTATATGTTGGAAAGTGCTGCCGTTGCTGCTGTGGAGAGAAGCTTTATTTGAAATTACAAAATGAAAATTACCGATCAATGCAGCCAGAATGGAATGACTGATACCTCAATTGCACTTCTAGAAAATGTAACATAGCATAAAGATACACTATTTACTTTCTTTTCAATTCCAAGTTTTTGCACATTATGATAACATATATAAGTGCACAAATGGGCATTTCCAGACGGTGCGGTCGGGAGCAGAGATGAAAAGAGCTATAGTATGTATCAAACTTCAGGCAGAGCTCAGCTGCAGTAATATTTACTTCTGGGAAAATGGTGAAAAGAGTGGTCTCCTATGGCTGCAGTTGTGTTTTCCTCCACTGTGTGAGGCTATGGAACTAAGGGTCAGGAAAGAGCCATACCTGATTGTTGTGTTCATGGACTGTTACCTGTGCAATGACAAGGTGCAGAATGACTGCTCAGAGTGTAGGACATATTAACAGCTTTTCTATCCCTATAACACTTCCTGGGAAATACCTAAAAGTTCACAAGTTCATAGCTTAGTTCTTTCACCATTAAGAACCTTAGTTCATCTGCCCTTGTATCTCAGTATGTTTGTGCAGTCGCCAGAAGTGGAGCTCCTACAATATATATTTTCTAACAATCACCTAAGGAAAAGAATTTGTGCTCCCACCTTTTTGATGGATATTTTGATGGATAAAGTACAGAGTTTACATTGTAGACATAAAGTGCTTTGCCTCATTTTGCTTAGTACCTAAACCTAGAATATAAATAAATAACCATTCTAAAACTTGGGCCAGATCTTCATCCTTGTATTATGTTCCTGCTTATTATTTATAATTTCCAGCTATAGCTAAGCTGCTGAACACATGCTTAAGAAATGGGTAATACTCATTTGCTTACAAATATCCAGCACAAAACTGCACAAAACTTAAAGAATCTGTATAAGAGTCAAAAATATATTTTGGCTTTTGGAGAAGCCTTGTTTGTACAATGTCTGCACCTTTGGCTATATTTGACCTGCTGCTACTTCAAGGAAAGAAGCTTCCTGAGAGAATGTGCAAAAATGTTATTTAAGAAACTGCCTGCTCATTTTTTTCAATTGATGAAGGTCTTGCTATACAGACAGGTTAAAATACTTATATAAATATTGTGATTTTCAGGAATGTTTAGCTCATTGTATTTCTGTAACCAAAAGAAAAGGTCAGGTCCTGTGTGTGCTTATGTAAGAGCAATAGCCCAATTCAGTTTTCTGTTAGAGACTTCTAACAAGTTTTCACTGCTGTAGTTTGGCCTTTTAATATCATTATACCCTATTCATTGCCCTTCTCAGAAACTCTAATTTTCTATGACATCATAAGTGATTGCTGTGGATATGATTGCTGTGTCACAAACATGATTAGTGATTAGGACATCAGACAAAAAAAATGCTATGTGAGGATGAGGAGCTGTGGTCTGTTTTCATGCAAATGTCTCCAGTATAAAGTGGAGGACGAGGAATGCAGAAAATAGAATAAATAACTAGAATTGCCTCCAAATGAAATGTTTTACCAAGTTTTCCCTGAAGCGTCAGCAGCTCTTTAAACATGCTGGTGATGGCCCATCACAAAGCCAGATGTTACCATTTATCAAGTAAAGTAAAGAGCTCCTCCTGCTTCCACAAATACAAACTGAATATGAAATCAAATGGGAAACTGCTGCACTAACCCTGGAGAAGATATAATGTAACTTTTAAGCTATCTACAGGCTTGAGAATAAAAGAAGTGTCTGAAAGGAAAGTGTCATCAGCATCACTTGATTTGTCTTTCAGCGGCAGAACTGCAGTCGTATACATAGACTTAAATCACTTGATGGGTGTCCTAAGGTTATGATTGCCTTCTCCCCTCTCCCTGTCACCTTCTCTTCCTGTTCCATACACACATCATGTGCTTCTTAGGGAAAAAAACCTAGAAATCAAGTCTTTAGCAAGCTTCCTAAAGTAAATGGGGGCTCAGGACACAGAGGTAGCAGATGTAAACACTTTCTTGCAAGCATACTTTCCCTTCCATGTCAATCTTAAACCTGGTGAGAAAAAATCCATCAACAGCATCAATCCTTATGTTTTGTGAATGATGTAAAGCATCACCCCAGCACTGGCTTATATGGTCAGGAAACAGCAATAGTAAAAGCATTCTTTTCTCATGGTGTTTTACCTAGAAATGTATAATTTCCACTGAGGTGAGGACCTGTTAATATAGGATGTAGTAACTGTTGTAATGATGGACTGATGTAACTCATTGACTTTAGGATTCAATGTAGAGTCATTCAAAGGCTCCAGATGTTATAAAAGGCATGCACAAAATGATAGAGGATTAGTGTATGTAGGTGTAACAGTCCTCCAAAATACCTCCAAATTGGTTTGGAGGGAGAGGTGTAGGAAAACTGATAAAGTTGGAAAAAACAGATATACTTTCGTGATTGTGAGTGCTTTTACAGGTCTGAAGGTTAAGCAGAAAACTTGAAAGTACATATTGAGGGTAAGTTTTTAGCTAACTTAATTAGATTAACTCCAATTAGACAATATAGAAGAAGGGCAGTTGGGAACTTTCGTGCACTAGGCGATATTAGCAAGAGAGAGTTCATGAGATTATTGGGTGAATGGATTTTTTTAATGTATTGAATTTTGAGGAGTTAGCTGGGATGGCCAATAAGAAAAATTATAAATGTCAGAAAATCAGTACTGCTTCCAAACTCACGATTTTCAGCACTGTGTTGGATTATATATTAAGTTTACAGGCTCTTTTTTTTTTTTTTAAGAAATTT